>WSXT02214379.1:0-17437 GCA_011762715.2 Neuroterus valhalla | reverse complement strand
TATGTGTGTATATATATATATATATATATATATATATAAGTAGAACAAATTTAATAATTCGTATATAAGATGCTGAACGGCACTGCTTGTTCGAGCGATGGCCTTCAGTGTAGGCTGTCAAGGGACGCACCGGGGGAGACAGAAGCAGTCGAGCGTGAACAGCCGTGACATCGTCAAATAATTGAGAGGAGAATAATCGCGATATGAGTTTATTTAAAAAAGGTTCATCCTTGATTTTTATTGCATAAATCTATTAATTTGCGAGCGCTGGGGTCTTAGCGATGGCGCGGTGCTTTACACTATATAAAGCCAGAAATAGAATACAATATCTCAAATATAATTTTTTTTTCAGAACTCTCCTAAAAATAAATCCCCGCGAAGGGAATAAGAGAAGGACAAGAAAGGAGGGAAGAGAAATTTCCTCAAGTCAACAAACTGATGAAGAAAATTGTATAATATCAGTTGTTATGTAATTAAGTTAATTCAATTCGAACATTTAGGGCGTACTTAGTTGAATATTTTACTGTAATTGTATCATTCAACAAAATAATCATATGCGAAAAAAAATTTACAGGATATTTCAAACAACCCAGGACTCCCAAACTTTCTATTAAATTTTCATGTTTCTCCTGAAATTTTTCACACGGAATTCTGAGGGCGATTCCCCAACTGGAAGATAATTTTCCGCAATTCTCCAAAAATTTTCCCTACGTAATTTTAGGAAACATTCTCTAAATTTTAGTTGAATTTTCCACTTTTTCCGGAAATTTTTCCTACGAAATGTTGGGGAAGGTTCCCCAACTTGAGTGTCCATCGCAACATTTTTTCGGGAATTCCCCTTACGAAATGTTAGGGAGAGCTCTCCAACATTCAAGTAAATACCCTAATTTTTTATGAATTTTCCCCTCGAATAGTTAGGGAAAATTTCCGAACTATGAAGTAAATTCCCTATTTTCTCGGGAATTTCCCTAACGAATTGTTTGCGAAAATTTTCGAACTTCAAGGTAATTATCAAAAAAAGTTTTGGAACCTTTCCTACGAACTGTTAGTGGAAATATCAGAAACTTTCGGGCTTCCAGAACATTTACGAAAAAATCTTAAAGTGTAGAATCTCTTGACCATGGCAAATTGCAAACAGGAAACAAGAAAAACAGAGTAAGCACGCAAAAGAGTTATTTGACCTTTACTGTAATTGTCATGGAAGGAACATATAAGAAATGTTCCATAATGTTTAGAATAAGGGTAGTGTGAATTATCCGATAAAATATAAAAAAATCAAACATTAGACATAATGATATCAGTGATTCGGTAATCTTCTGTATATCTCAACTTGTGAGTGAACTTTCATGAAGTTCAACTTGTGAGTAATCTTCTCAGTTCCAAACCTCAATTCCTGGAGCAGACTACAGCCATATGGTTTGTACACAGTTTGTATGATGAAATTTCAACGTATAAACCGGTCAACCGATCGGTTACTGGCTGCAAATGCGAGGGCTATTAATGATTATGCGGCTACAGATGGTATGCAACTTAGGGACTTCATAAAAAATATGTACTGCCTTGAGTTTTGGTATACTAAAAATACCAGAAAAAACCATTTTAGGATTTGAGTAGACACTGTTAAGGGAGATCAAATTCATGCACTGCTGTGTTATTACATACCCATAAAAAAAAAACTTTTAGAAAGTTGAAAAAAGTTTTCGACTAACACAGAACAAAAAACATGATAAAAATTTTGTTTTTGAGGAACTTACAGATGTAATTCGTATGACCTTAAATCAACATGGAATAAGTTTAGAACAATTGGTTCCATGAACATTGACAATTATTGACAAATTACAAGCAACAAAAAATGATTATATCACATTGTCGGGCAGACCATATTAATTTTTCAGTGTGACTTTTTTGGCATGCTTACTCAATGTTAATAAGAGGAAGTGAGAGAGACTGCCGTTACACTCGATTTCACATTTTTGATATCGTGAATGAAACACGAAAAATTTAATAGAAAATTTACGAAATAAAATCGATGGAATACGCTTCACTAAAAGTTTAAGATTATCCATCATTGCATACCATTCAAAAATTTACAAAAAGGCCCGACAAACCCGCTTGTATGATAATGGAGGTAATATAAAAAATATGCGACACCAATTTTATTGTACATCTAAGAACACTGTTTCAAAAACCGCATTATTTTTTTGGAACGCCCACTAAAATTAGAGCAACAAGCAACTACTTTGAATCTTATAATTATATGCCAGAGCAATGGTATGTACAAAATTTCATCGTTTACAATTCTCACTAACGTTCATTACTTTATCAGACTACAAGCTATTTTTATCGGCGTTGAAACACGAGTCCTAACATATCTACTAGGGATTGTAATATTTGGACTAAATAACCAAAGGTCGCTGGCAAACGGTCTTTTTGGGTGTCCAGAATACTGTTCTACTTAACAGTTCAGTGAGACACGCTCCACAGTATAATGCACTCTAAAAAATACCCTATCGGATACCTTCTTTATAGAAGATAATTTACTTCATCATTTGGGATATTATTTCTTAGAGGGCATTTTTTCAGGAGTTTTATTCTTATTTATTTTCGTATTTCATAATTGTATACCTGCTAATTTTTGCATATTTTCATTGATCCTCTAATGTACCGCAAATTTAGAGTGTTTTCGTTTTTGTTTTGAATTATGCATCATATTGTGTATAGTAAGAGGCACCATTTCGGAAATTATAACAGACGTATGTATAATGTTACATATTTTTTCATTGCAATTTTTAAAAATATGTTATAGGTATATGCTCCATAAAAACAAGCGGGTTGTCGGGCCTTTTTGTAAATTTTTGAATGGTATGCAATGATGAATAATCATCCACTTTTAGTGAAGCGTATTCCATCGATTGTATTTCGTGAATTATCTATTATTTTTTTCGTGTTTTATTCACGATATCAAAAATGTAAATTTGAAATCGAGTGTAACAGCAGTCTCACTTCCTCTCATTACCATTGAGTAAGCATGACAAAAAAGTCACACTGAAAGATTAATATGGTCTGCCCGAGGATGTGATTTCATTACTTTTTGTTGCTTGGAATTTGTCGATATTTGTTAATGTTCATGGAACCGATTGTTCTTAACTTATTCCATGTTGATTCAAGGTCACACGCATTACATCCGTAAGTTCCTTGAAAACAAAATTTATAAAATGTTTTTTGTTCTGTGATATCCGAAAAACTTTTTTTAACTTCTCAAAAGTTTTTTTTTCATTTGGGTATCAATGTTTTTTGTAACATAGCTCAGTGAATATTAATGTTCGTAATTTCGCTCTTTATTATTATATTATGGTGAAGACTGGTAGAATAAAAGGTTCACGTATTTTTCTATAACAACATTATATTATTTTTTCAAGTAGAATTGACTTTTTGAAGGAGAAAAAAATATACACCTTTTGCAGTTCTTGGCCAAGATATTTTACGTATTATGTTATCGTCCATCTCGTACCACATTGTCTTCTTCTGAGAAACAGGTTTCATAATTGTAACATGATGCCCTGCATTTAATTATTGTCTTGATGGTCAAAAGCACCAATGGTTTGATATGAAATTCCTGATATTTTATGTAAAGCGATATGTACACTTTTGATACTGTATTCTTGTATTCCATTAATCTTCTGTTTCTCCTGATTGAAATCAGCTATGAGAACATTAACATTTATTCTGAATAATTATTATACATATGTATCATCAGGATTACATAGTATCGCACGAACCAGAGTGATACTCGTCGTAGAAGCAAGGAAAACAAAATGTTTTGCTACACTTATTCCCTGATTTAAGATAAAAATATATAAATACTACAAATAATTGAATAATTACTATATAATTTAAGAGAAAATACACAACTTTCAGAACGAGAGATAATATAGAGTTGAAACAGAGTTTTCATTAAAATGATTGAACAATCGTTAAAAATTATAATTTTAGTAATAACTATCAAGAAATGAATAAGTGAACAATTTTGCATTAGAAAAAAAAAATTGAACAAAGCGAGAATCGAGCGTGCAACCTTGCGACTACCAGCCATGCGCTCTACCAGCTGAGCCACCGGCCGTTAAAAGTACTATCACACCAGGGCCATAACCATCCACACGCAGTCTTTTAACATATGGTGCTTGTACATTTTGAGCGAGGGCCGAATCTAATATGGCTGTATATCTAACACTGAAAAATCATAAAAAAAGAAACACAAATTACAGAAAAGAAAAATTGAAAAACAGTCGCACAGATGATTTTGTCAATCTCGAAAACATCAAAACAAAAATGTCATGTGACATTTGGTTCAAAACAAATATTTTGCTCGCAATGCCGTTGCTCCCTCTAATTCCACTCGAAATCGTGAAATTCTCGCGCAGCCACTGACAATGCCCGACGCTGATTCGACAGATGTTCAAAACTAGTGCGAGCATTGGGCAACGCAGTAGCGCTCGTGCGCGAAACGTAATATTTCGGGAAAGAAACAGCGAGGCGAACTGTTTTGTCCTGTATTACCCGATAAGACAGGTCTCTCGAACTGTTTGATACTAAAAAAATAGGATAAAAGATAAGCCTATTGTTGCAACGTATTTAGGTTTTGAGTATTTATTTACAATATGAAATGAATAAATTATATTTTAATATTTCCAGGTCTGAGCGGATCAGAAGCGGATATCCAACACAGGCGAGATACATTTGGTTCTAACATGATACCTCCTAAACCGCCCAAAACATTTCTACAATTAGTATGGGAGGCATTACAAGATGTAACGTTGATAATTTTAGAAATAGCTGCTTTGGTTTCCTTAGGTCTCAGCTTTTATCATCCTTCAGACGATGATGCGCGTGAGTGTTATTTATTATTCTTACCCAAAAAAATAAAATTTCCCAAAATATAGTTGTGTAATAATCTGAGTTTAGGTGTAAAATTGATTGAATTTCGTATTTTCTCAGCTCCAGGAATAGATGAAGATGAAGCTAAATATGGTTGGATTGAAGGTCTAGCTATTTTAATATCCGTCATAGTGGTGGTAATAGTGACGGCTTTTAATGACTATTCCAAGGAGCGTCAATTTAGGGGTCTTCAGAATAGGATAGAGGGGGAGCATAAGTTCTCTGTTATCCGACAGGGAGAAGTAAAACAAATATCCGTATCCGATATAGTTGTAGGTGATATTTGCCAGGTGAGTAGTTAATTATTTATCAACAAAATATTGACAATCAAGCAATCTTATTCAAATTTACATGTTTTGTCTTTAGTCTTGACTTTTTGGACATTTGTGCTTTCTCAGCGCAGAGGTTCAGACAGATTTATTAGAAGGATTCGTAAAACAGTACATGCTTTTTAGGGTGGTTCAAAATAAGTGTCTCTTTGGGTTTTCAAAGGTGCCTGCAAATATTTGTAGCCGAGTCGAAAAATAATTTACATATATTTTCAAAGAGTCATTTTTCAGCTCAATCAAAGCAATCGATACGTTCATGGAGATTACCATGTAGAAATACAACTTTTTTTTCAAGTAATCTTGAAACAATTTATTCCATTCGGTAGTGATTTGTTCTTATTGATTTTGGGATGAATTTTGTCAACTTTGCGTGCTCCATAAATATTATGTAATAATCTTGCAACAAGTACGAAAATGCCAAAATTGCGAAATTTACATAATTACCGCACACTTCGGTTGAGTTTGTTCGATGTGAAGTTTTCACAGAGTATTCTTTGAACCTCTCAGAATAAATTTTAAAAAGAACAGATTATATCATCAGTGATTTAAAATAAACACAAGCGTTTGGAAAATGGGAGAAACTGATAATTTGACTGTAAGTTCCTCCGTATGTTAGAAGGTGAAGATTTCATTAAAGTGTAAAAACCGCTGAGCCGAATCCTGTTCAAGACGCGAAATACGAACTTACACCACCATAGAAGGTCTTTAGATAGACCATAACATAGTTTAGGATGAAGAGTCAAGTGGCCTCGCAGTTTTTTCTACTTGGCTATACACAATTGCCAACCCCCGTGGAAATCCAAACAGTTACTTATTTTGGACCACTAATACTTAGGATAGTGCGCTGAATAAAAAAATGTTTAGTTACTTCAGCCAAATTTGGGAATATTCGAGAAGTAATTGTATGTTATAAAAATGTTTTTAATACCGATTTATTACAGGAGCATTTTACAAAAAAAAAAAAAACATGGCTTGTACTTGCCCGCCAATTGTACCCGCCTAAACAAGAGGTGTTCATGTCCAAGCATTGACTGCAACAATGCCAGCCCATCGATAACAAGTATGAAACCAAACGGGAATAATAGAATCATAGTGGCTGATGGCGGATCTGTACGGTGGCTTAACCATATCCTGACGGGATGTTAAAAAAAGACCACATCTGGTGCGATTTTTGAGTCATCACACAGCCCATCGCGAATAAGGATAAGCCAATGCTTGAAATTTAGTACTAAGTCAGTTCAACTAAAAGTACAAAGGCGGTCTTAAAGCACCCTGGCAGCAACCTCTGATCACCCCTTCCGGAGCTGCGTATTTTGGGTGCGTTCATAGACCATTAGGAATAAGAATAAAACCAACGCCAAAATAAACTTCAAGCCTCCCTCTAACTAAGTGGCTACGGTTGCCATCCTTTTTCCTAGAAGAAATACAAGCCCAGCCATTTTGAAAATTGTACAAGGGCATACGGGGTAGATATTTAACAATTTCTCCGCAATTATCAGGCTTGAATTTATACTATGGAACCTACGGAACCTTACTATACCAACGGAACATTAAATCCCCCCAAGTCTTGACCTTGAAGAGACATTATGAAAGGAGTAATGGATGAGAAGAGAACATTCAAAAAAGTGATTATATATAAATAAAAGTTACTATTTCCTAGAAAAAATTCAAACAAAATTTGCGATTGAAGAAATCGGTAAAAAATTTTTTCATGGTTTAATTTGAAGATACCATCCAAATTCTAGTTTTAGACAAGTCTCTCAGTTTTTTACTGAGAGACTTGTCGGTGTATCCGTTTTCGGAAAAGTCTACTCATCCTTTTTATAATCATAGAACGTTTGTTAGAAATAGATTCACGCCCTCGACTTGTTAGAAAGAGATAGAAAAGACGCTATCGTTAGTGTGTTTGTTTTGCAGTTGTGCACGAGATGTGCACAACATCTGATAGTGTTTCCAAGGTAATGTGTATTTTGCGAATTTGTAACAGAGAATTAGTTTATAATTACTATGATAATATCATTGGTTGATATGTCTAGTGATTTAATATAAACTTTAGAGGAAAGAAAAAAATCAAGTATTTCGATGTAGTGTTTCCGAGTTCTATAGGCCCATTCGCTCATCACTCGGAATGTTATAAGAATTTTGTGAATCTCGGATGAAAATATGATAAGAAATTCGAAACGATACTCCAAGATAAAATTGTAAGTATTTCTTGGAAATTTTTTCTATCGTTATAATGCTTTCTCCAAAATACTTTCCTCTAATAGTTTGTCTTTTCTCTTAAACATGTTGCTCTGAAAAGTATCATACTATTCAGCATTCTTCAAATTATTGGAGTAAAATGTTTTGAAAAAATAAATATAACAGTAGACGTTCTATGATTATGAAAAAAGTAGTTTTTCTCGAGAATGGCTTCATTGATTTTAAGGTATTTGTCTCGCGACAGTCACATTCAAAAGTTTACGCTCAGATAGATGCAAGAAATGACAAGTCCTCTCCTAACCATGGGTGAAAAATTTTAATTGGGTTTGTACACTCGCATAGAAGCGTCCTATATAAGAATACACAGATTCACAGTAACAGTTTGTAAGGCAACGATAGCCACTGCCTACCCCCACAATTTACCACGCGAGGAGAAAAGCAGTATTCTTTACAACATTATATCTTTCATACTAAACGGTCGATAATTGTTATTTTTGAAAATAAAATCCTCACGATATTTTTCTGTATATGTATAGTTTTTAGACTCATAGATATGCTTTGTTTCCATACTAGATTCTGTAATGTGGTGATTGATCAAAAAAGCCGTCCAAATTTTCTTCCAGGTGTCCAAAAATTCGTCGACATGTAAAAGCTACTATGAAAAATTAAAAAAATATATATACTGAAAGTCGGAAATCTGTTTGACTTTTTTCTGGGAAATTATCTCAATAGAATTCCCAAAATACATTTTATTGATAGATTTGATGCTTCCACAATGATCCAGTATAATGAAAGGAGGTGTTTTGGTTAATAATCGTTTACAGAACTTCCAATTCTCGACCTGCAACGTTAACGAAACCTCGGCAAAATATGTAGTCTTGTTCACGATTGAAACCCAGAATAACTCTTTGCATTAGCATTCATTTTGTTCATGAAAATCGGATGAGCCATTTTCGAGTAAAATTACTTTTTGAAATGCCCTTGCCCCCTACATAGCTCCTACAAAAGTGTCATTTCAGGGTTAAGACTCAGAGGGGTTTCATATTTCATAGGTATCTACTTATCTTTTAAATTTTAGCCTGATACGTACCGGCGAAACTGTTAATTACCTACACCCGCATGTTCTTGTACGTTTTTCTAAATTGGTCTGTCAGGACAAAAGGTGGCAACTGTATTAAGTTAGAAACAGGGTCGTTTTTTATTTCGGCGTTGTTTTCATCCTTCTCGATGGGCCAAGAACGTATCCAAAATACGGAACAACATGAAGTATGGCCATGGGTTGCTGCCAGGTTGAGGTAAGTTCACCTTAGTGCTTCTAGTAGAGCTCACTCAGCACTACATTTTGAGCATTTTCCCCATACTTATTCTCAATGAGCTAAGCGATAACCCAAAAAATCGTACCGGAAGTGACCTTTTTTTTGGCAACCTATCAGGATATGGTTAGGCCATCATACAGATCCGTTACCAACTAACAACATGCTATTATTCTCAGTTGATTTTATCCTTATTCTCGATGGGCTGTCATTCTTGCGGTCAATGCTTCGACTATTTACATTCCTCGGAAATCGCGATGCGTAATACTTGGATAACCTCTTGGAGGACGTTCTCAAATCACGTAAAGTGTTTCGTGTACGGTGGTAGGTGAAACATTTTTCTGTGTTCTCTTACATGGAAAGGGGGGGGGGGGATGTGCGCTACAAAAATTTGTACTTAAGATCTCTCGTTTATATTTAAAGTAATAGTTCATTTTAGTCGCCGAAAATTGCAAAAATTATATGTGGTTGAGAGGGCAGGTGAGTTTAAGAATTGCTGATCCAGAGGCTGGTGGGAGGGGGATGGGGGAAATAAGTTGAAAATTTCTAAGAACTTAACCTAATTCATCTATGCACCGTTACTCGATGTCAGATTAAGTCTGCAAGTAATAGCTATGGATAAAATGAAAAATTGTTGTCTAGATAAAATATGGAGATCTGCTGCCTGCAGATGGTATTCTCATACAAAGCAACGATCTCAAAGTAGATGAGTCCAGTTTAACTGGAGAGTCGGACCACGTAAAGAAGGGGGAATCTTTTGATCCCATGGTGCTTTCGGGTATGTATTGTTTACTCGTAGAAAATAAGTTAAGTTTATTTTTGCAGCCTTTAGGGGTAAAAATTGTTTGATGAGATTAGATTTGACCATGATAGTATGTCATGCCGCAACTGGTATTCACACGCCTATATGCGCGAGAAGCTTATAGTTGACAGCACTGATTTTGAAACTGCGCGCGCCGAAGGCAGTTGCGCGCAGTTTGAAATGATTGAGTAATAATTAGCGAGAAATAATTCACGAGTTATAAAACTTGCTTGTATGCGTACATTTTATAGATAATACCCGTACGCACACCAAGGAAACTACGGTATTATCCATACGTGTACAAACATATGAAATCACTTACAGCACGCGTCGGTAAAAGGATCTATAATGCCTATTTTTTTGGGGGCGGTTATAGGGACTTTACAAGCTTATTGCGGATAAAATTATTAAAAATCTGAAGATCGAACTCTATGTTGATAAAGACCACCACATCTTCAGGTCATAATATTATTTGTTCATTTTTAATACAAAATTATATTTCTGAAGATAAATGAGTTGAGTTATAAACAAATAAAACAGTACTATAGACCGGGGCCAAGCGGCGCATGTGGGAAAAGCGGGGCTCCTTGTATTCTGAAATTCTGAATACTATATTTGGTTTTTCTAGGTAGAAAATATGTAGGGTTGAATTTGAAAATTGTAAAACTCTAATGCAAAAAAGTATAAAAAGCGCTATCGCGATTTAAATGCAGAATTGAGTGTTGTCCGCTTCGCCAGTGAATGTGCCGCTTAACCTCGGTTTACGGTTTGTGAAAGTCCCTCACGGAAAAAATTATACTTCCCCGTTTTACAAGATTGGAAACCGAAACAAAAAACATCGTTAGGGTGCGTTTCGAAAGAAGTTGATCTTCATTTTCAAAAACATACATTGATACAAAAATTGGTCAAACAGTTACTGCAGGGTCCCTCTGGGAGCGACTGACATTCAGGAAAATGCCACTAGCTGCTAGTAGGAGCGCAGTTTACTACACCTATGGCCACGCGTCCCACGACCGTGGGATGAGTGACCACATGGTACGATAAAATCACAATGAAGAGATGGTGAAATCCTCGTGTGTCTCCCTTATATATATTCAGTACGGTACGGCTTGGCTCGATTTCGGTTCCATTCAGATAGAACCGGACCAAACGTCCTTAGTGTACGGATAGAGCAGTCTTTGGTTCTTAAGAATTTTCCAAAGGGACAGAGCTTTTACGGTCAGTTTGCTTGCCATGGAAACTATAAATTGAATTTCGTAAAAGGGAAGAATTCAAGAAAAACTAAACAAAAGTTCATAAAAAAGAAGGGAGAATGAAGACGACCACCAAAACCCCTTTCTTCATTTCCTTCAGTCTTTTCCATTTTTGTAAAAATGAATTTTCAAAGTATAAATTTCTTACGAGAATATAGTACCATATTAAAATTTTATCGATAATATAAATATTTGTGGATTTATTCTTCATATTTAATTTAACTCTCTATTTTGTTTTCAAAAAGTATAATTTTTCCTCTGACCAGCGGCAGGCAACTCCGAGATGGTGCACCGTGAAGGGCTAGAGACTAGTCGAAGGTCAAGGTAGACCAAAATTCCATGAGGTGTTTGACCTACTCTTTGTGGCTGCGAGTTGCAGCCGCGGCATTCAGTGGCTGTGTTTTGACAAGCCCCGTGATAGATAGTCCCTGTACGGGGGGTTCCTGCTGCATACGGTTACGAAAGAAAACAAGCAGTCGCGGAACACTCTCAACGGATGGTCCCGAAGGAAAAGCGCCCAAGCTAAGGCGAGAACACTATGCTGAAAGCTGAATGGAACCTTGGTAAAGTGTCAATACGCTGTCTCTAGGATATCAAGCGACCTCTTAGATTCTGCAGGCTTACTCTTGCATGCAGGGCTCTGAAAGGGTAGACAAATCCTCTCCTCTTTACAGAAGAGGGAAGGATGGCCAAGGTTCCGTTGTGGACGGCATGGCCACACAGTATCTGTGGAGATAAGTCGTTCCTTCGCAAATGGGACACCCGAATTGTATGTTTCATAGGTGCTCGGACTGTTTAGGACATGCTCTGCAACTGTCGCTGGGAACTTATTGACGTAGAATGCTACTGCGGAATGCTGAAGGTGAAAATGACAGCTTCGTGACAAGCAAGAATAAAACTTTTTATGCCTAAATTAGGTCTAAATCATTTAAGGAAAGCAAACGTTAACTTATGCGACAGGGAGTTGTTTTTAAAATTTTTTTTTGTGAGTTGACGTGCATTCCCTTGTCATCGAGCAATTTCCGGCAGTTCTTGACCTCTGCTTTCTTCAACTGTGCTTTGGTAAGTAATGAATCGAGATTTTGAGATCCAGGTCAAACGTCTCGGCTGCCTGCTCTGCGGCTTTGTAGAGGAACGCTCCTTAGTTATAAAGACAATAGAGATACGCAAGCTCTTCTTCATATGCATATTCTTACGCATTGCAAGGTTAAGGACTCAGAGCACGTGATTCTAATTCTAATTCATAATCGACCTGCTTTTCT
Organism: Neuroterus valhalla; assembly: GCA_011762715.2. Lineage (NCBI taxonomy): Eukaryota > Metazoa > Arthropoda > Insecta > Hymenoptera > Cynipidae > Neuroterus > Neuroterus valhalla. The sequence continues at coordinate 5,341 of WSXT02214379.1, read as the reverse complement.
CTGAATGGCAGTCATTTTCATTTACAGCTATCCTAATAACTTAGATATTCTTGAAATATTGGCTAGTTAACTTCATTCTAATTTTAGATGGTTGAGATGAGATTTAAGTTGCTCTTCCCGCAGAATGAAAATTGATCAAGGAGAGAGGAATTGACGAACCTCAGAATTCGTTATAAAAAGTAACTTATTTATATACGGGGTATATTCTCCATACTGGGCTGCACCTCAAAATTAAGTTGATAAGAGGTCGGTGCTTTCACATTTTCCATACGCCTTGTACATAGATTTTCTCCAATGAAACTGTGTTGGAGCTCGTCTGGATGTTTTGTCCGTCTTAATACGAGCTAGAACCCGCTTTTCCAGCTCCTCCTTCATCATTTTAATACCACTGGGCTATATTTCTGACCTCTCGACATCTTGATGAGTCGGGGCTGTACCACTGGTTGAAGGACCACCTCCAAGTGTTGTTGGTTCGGGCAAGGCCCGCTGGAATATCCAATTTGGACTCTTCGGTGTGAGATTATAAGGTTTCGCTACTGAGGTAGTCGGCTCGTTCAAATCGAAGTGGCTGTCCCTGTAAACATTATATAATGTTTCCTGCTTGGTGAATGCTAAGTTGGAACATCTGAAATTTCAAAAGGTCATTTAGTTACTCCTCATCTATTTTATATCAGTACCTATAGTCATTCTAGGTATTTTCCCCATTCCTCCCCTAGTCCCCTCTTTCTTCTCTTTTTCAGGCTTGATTCAACCAATGAAGAGAAAGGAGAAATGTAAAGAGAAGAAAAGGAAAATAAAGATCAAAATCCTTCCCGTTCAATAGGTGCTAATCCTTAATTTCTGATGCCCCTGTACGTCGTCAACGATCAATTCGGCTGATCGCTTACGCCCACGCCGGGATCTCTTAGCCTTATCCACTCCTCGATCGGTAACCGCTTTTGTGTCGGCTGGAGTCAGATTGGCTCGCTCTTTTGGCTCCATTTCGGAATATAACTTTCGGACTTCTTCTGTATATAAATCCCGAACTTCGAGTAGTCATTTGATCTGGATCAACGTATTCGGATAGTTTGGAAACATGGAAGCGGCCCTCTAAACTACCCTCCTCACTTCTATTTCGTGAACGCTTGAGACGGAGAGCTGGCAATGTTTTTTGCCAAGTGGGATCAAAACACCTAGTTAGTGGCTTATATGTAAGAGAAATCGCCCATCTTGGGAAATCCAGAAATGCCAGACGCCTTGCGCGTTGCTTTTGGACACCTGATACAGATAGAAATTGAAATCTCCAAGTAAGATTATAAAAGTCAATTTTCATTTAGGATCAAATATTGATTTCACAAGTTTATAATTATTCAATCGCCAGACCGACAGCACGTTGCAAACACACTGACAGATACGATAATTCTTAATTGAAAAAAACAAGATTTTAAAGTGAGAGTATATGTCTGTCGTTATCATGACATAAAGAATAGTGTCGATATTTGTCGTTCGTAAAACGACAGACCGGAATTCCGTTGCTAATACCTTGAAGATAATTTTTGAAAATGCATAATCTTCAACGAAAGCGTTGGCTTGAGCGGCATACTGAGGTACGAGTAAATGGCCGCGTGAAGAGAATAGAGTAAGTGGAGAGAATAACTCGAAAAGGCCAGAGCCGTGTGGACAACGTTCGAGTTCCTCTTAAATTGTAGAGTTGAAAATACGTCACTTTATTATTTAGAAACAAATGATTTCGTTATTACAAGTCGTAAGTGTCAGTGAATTGCTTCTTGAATAGGTAATACTGTGAGAACCATCTAATACAAATTGAAAGTATAATATTTAACACAATCGTGTTTGATAGTTTTTACAGTTATTACTTTTCATAAAGTAATCCACTGACACAACTTGTAATAACGAAATTATTCGTTTCTAAATAATAAAGTGACGTATTTTCAACTCTCAGGAATTTGGGAAAAATTACAGTGAACGTTCAAGATCCACTGAAATTGTCCCAAGATTCCTGAGAGAAGGAAATACGTCCCTCTATTATTTAGAAACAAATGATTTCGTTATTACAAGTTGTAAGTGTCAGTGGATTACTTCATGAGAAGTAATCACTGTAAAAACGATAAAACACAATTGTGTTAAATATAATACTTTTAATTTTGTTTGGATAGTTCTCACAGTAATAGCTATTCAAGAAGTAATTCACTGACACTTACAATTTGTAATAACGAAATAATTTGTTTCTGAATAATAAAGTGACGTATTTTCAACTCTACAATCTTAGTGGAACTCAAACGTTGTCGACACGGCTATGACCTTTTCACGTTATCCCCTCCACTCACTCTATTTCCCTCACGCGGCCACTTCCTCGCCCCTCAGAATCCCGCTCAAGCCAACGTTTTCGATGAAGATTGTGCATTTTCAAAAATTATTTTCAAGGTGTGTTTTCTACGGGATTTCGGTCTGTCGTTCTACGGATGCCAAATATAAACACCATTCTTCATGTCATAAAAACGACATACGTTATACTCTCACTTGAAAATCTTGGTTTTTTAATTCACAATTATCGTGCCTGGCAGTGTGTTAGCAGCGTGCTATCGGTCTGGCGATTGAAAAATAGTAAACTTGGGACATCAATTTCTGATTTGTGGTGATCATTGACGGTTTTAATCTCACTTGAAAATTTGAATTTTTTAACAGTCTCAGATGTCCAAACGCAACGGGCAGGGCGTCTGGCATTTGTGGATTTCTAAAGAAGGGTGATTTCCCTGGTATATGAGCTACTTATTAGGTGTTTTAATCCCACTTGTCAAAAAACGTTGCCAGCTCTTGGTCTACTTGGCGAATGGACCGTTACAACCACGTAGGGTTCTTCAAATTGTTTCCCCATTTCGGACAATATATGTTGAATACTCCTTCCTGGAATAGGAGTGTGCTGGCTTCTTTCCGAGATTGCCCATCCTGAAGATGACTTGACGTATGGAAAAAGTTGATTACATTTATATTGAATATATTTGTTCGCAAAATTGTGATAGAGTTGAGTAAAGATGATTTAATAAATCGGATTTTTTTTACTAGACATACGCAGAAATGTGACAAGAAGTCTGAACCCTGAATAAAAGTTAACCAGCTCTAAACTTCTATAAATTTGCATTGCCCTCGAAAAGTTTTCCAAATCAGCAATAGTTGCAAGAATTTGTATAAAGTTCTCATAAGTTTCGAATATTTTTATCAATAACAAAAATTGAAAGACCTAATCAAAATAATGTACGTTAATCTACGATCCAGTCTTGTTTGAAGAAAAGTGAAATCCTTTGGAAATTATTTTCATTGTACTGCAACTGTAGTTATAGGAATAGACAACTCATCGTCAATTTTATTTTCATTCCAATTACCCAAAAATATAGAGGTTCCTCCAAATTTTTTAGAAGAATGAATTATTTGAAATAGAAAAATATTTGATACTCGAAATTGTTACATAGATAAAATATCCTTTGTATGCTTTCCCTTCTTTGTCTGATAGTGGTTTGTCGAATTGTGACGTTGGGTATTTTTTTAATGGGTTCTGGGTTGAAAAAACACATCTTGAAAACTTTCCTCCACATTTTTGAGCCAAATCCTGAATAGACTCACGTGGTTCTTCTAGAAAATGACAAACCTCAGATTAAAACCACCCACGGTCATATATACAGGTCTCGAAACTCTCGGGGGTAAGGGTACCACGGTTCATGAGGCGACCAGTGACGTTACAAAATGCCACGGAGGGTGCCGTAGATGAGTAGTGGAATGCGCAGATGATTCGCAAACTATACTACCTATTACTGCTATACTATAACATGCTATATTATCTACGAACTACTCATCGCAGCGCCTCCCGGCTCAGCGGCAATCAGGAGGAAAAAGAGGGCTCAAGTAATGGTGAGTACCCCCCCTCCCAGGAGTTTCGGGACCTGTATATGCGATCGCGGAACCACCGAAAACAGAATTGTGTATTTTCACCTCAAAACATTCAAAAAAATTAAAAATGCTACTTCTTTCAGGTACGCATGTGATGGAAGGGTCTGGTAAAATGCTAGTAACTGCTGTTGGTGTGAATTCTCAGGCCGGCATTATTTTTACTCTCCTGGGAGCTGCTGTTGATCAGCAGGAACAGGAAATAAAAAAAATGAAAAAAGGTATGTGCTTGATCTTTAATAATTCGAATAATAGTAAGAGGTATGGTAGCTTTTACTTTTTATTTCCTAAAGAAGTTTATTACCAATGCATTGATCATCTTGTAATAGATTAATAACGTAGTTTTATTATGATATCGTAACGAGAAGAAGTAGAGGGTACCTGCAATTTGCCAACTAGCTACAAGTGTGAGCTAACCAGTGAACGCATGGTTTTGACTTTGTTTTACTTCAATTTAATTTAAAAGTTAAGATAAAGCAGTTTGTTTTTCTCCTCTTGGCATAAATATTCACGACATTATCAAGTGGATGCCTTTTTGTGTACTAATTACTTTAAGATTATCAATTAAATCAGCCACTTTTGGAATAATTCTAGAAAAAATGTGAAAGTAGTTTAATTTATTCATTATTAATAGAAATGGAATGCATTCTATTCATATAAAAGAACCGTTCACGTCACGGGTGGAAAATCGTGCTGTGTATTCGTAACAATTGAAGGATTGTTCAGAATAAATTATTTTCAAATTTCAATGTGCACAGCGGGCTAACTTGTTACTTTCATATCCAAAGAATATTCAAAGAAATAAAATTGAAATCGTTCAATATTTAGAGGTCGTGCCAGCAACATTTTTTCTTATTACTTTATTGTTATTTATTCCTTCCGAATGTATGAAATAGTATTTCGTTTGCTGAAAGTTGATTATTATAATAGACAGCAGTTATTTTGTTTTGAATTCAATCAATTTTTACTTATAAAATGGTGGGAATATCATATTACACATAAGGTCAGTAAATGCTTGGATAAATATAATCATTTCTAAGACAAAAAATAGTTATCCGAAAAGGTTTAATTACTTTTTTTGATCAACGTTCGTTACCAATGACAGTTTGATGTTACCTTCCATTAACATATATTTGAATTACTTCGAGCTGTTAAATAGATAGTTTCACATTATAAATACCAATAAGTGGACCACCCCAATATTTTATTGTATTCAATTTCTTCCTTATCACGGGTTTGAGGGTCCCCGTAACTAAAGTATAACGCTTGAAATCTACTTTTTTGTCTGTTTGCTAATTATTACATACTATGTGCGCATGTTCGAGTAAAGGCCTTCTTCGTAAGGCTCACCTTATATCTCGTTGGCCCTGGTTCACCGAAGTAATCTTTCAGGGCCTCTTCC
>WSXT02214368.1:0-17439 GCA_011762715.2 Neuroterus valhalla | reverse complement strand
TGTAACGTTCGCGAAACGTCGACAACATTTGTAGTTTGTACACGATCGAAACCCGAAACAACTTCATTTTCATATTACGAATGTTTTGGAACCTGCTGGCCTCGAACACTGGTGAATCTCATCAGTTGTATCTGTAGAAGGTTACCGATGAGTTGTTCTAAAGTAGCTAGTAAGTCACCTAAGATCTCATTTATCATTATTTCATTTTTGAAACAATCTGTCTTTTCTTATTCTGTCCGTCCCTGTTTTCGTTGCATTTTCAGTTATTCTTCTTACATCCCCTGCTCGATTCTTGGTATTTTTTTCTATTCTGTTTATACGATTCCATCCTATTTTCATGTTATTTTCATCCTCTTTCTAAGGTGTACTTTTCTGATTCCTAATGTCTTTCCAATCACCTTATGACTTGCCTATTTTATTTCTTATTCCGTGAATAAAAGATGAAATTTTTGTTCCAATGAAAAATGGTCCTCAAAAATGTTTCCAAGTTTCTCGCTATTTATCCTACTGTGATTGATAAGGTTTCTTCGCTATTTAAAACTTGTTTACCAATTTCAAATCTTATCTCCTTACGCCCCAAGTTTCTTATAGATTTTTTCACGTATTCCTTACCGTTACCTGTGACTGAAATTCTAGATAGTCTCTACTCTGAAATTTTACGTTTGTATAATAATAATAAATAAAGTATAAATAATAATAATTACTTTGTCATTCGTAACGAACCCTTTATATCTGATGCTACAAATGTCCAATTTACTTCCTGTTTTATCTTTTGGCAAATGTCAGATTCTTTTGCATATTCCAGTGTTTCAGACTATATTCTGAACCAAAAAAAAATGTTCGGAAATGTCTACAGGATATTCTTCCACATCTAAGTGACCTGTTTGTTCATTGTCATAATTATCAATAAAAACATATTCTCTAAGTTCTTCTACTCTAGAGTTTCTACTACTCTTTCAAAATGACTTAATTCTAAATGCCTTTTACTTCTTTCTGAGGTTCACAATTCGTTTCGTCTTGTTTTAATTTCTCTGTCTAATAAATTCCAGTCTATTCAAGGCGCATTCAATTCTTTAAACCTATAACTTAATTCATCTAATACCCTCCAATTTTGTGACGTATTCTCTGTTTCTGGGGAGAACAAACAAACTGCATGTATATGTATACTGTTTGTATAACCTTCCCATTTTTTATGTGTGTGTTTTGCTTACTAGCTTGTTCTCCGTCTCCCTTAGACGGTTCGGGGCTGATGTGTGCTTGCACTGCCGAGGTGGCAGCCGCAGTTGGGATCTGGAACCAGCCCCTTCGAGCCTTGATCAGGAAGTGCGTCGTGGCTGCAGATATCGGTTCTGCAGTGATCCGGGCGAGTTCAGGTCCGTCCGTATTCCGGGACTTGTTAAACGAAAGCTGGGCCCTGGGGATCTGGGGTAAGCGATGTTCTGAGGGTATACCCGTTCCCAGTTATTCCGGCCCGCCCCTTCACGCACGCTGCGCTGATGAACTTTCATGGCAAACCAAACTCCCCGCACGCCTAAACCGGACAGGAAAAAAGATGACGAAATGGCAACTCTAAGGGATATGATAGATACAAGAACCAGTCCGTTTGAAAGGAGGAGCTCCATTGCAAGGACCCCACCTAGACCCAGAACTCATTCCCTAACGGAATCTGGCACAGAAGACTGTTGTCAAATTAAAGACGACCTGTCGAAGGCCAGCGCACCCAAAAGGAAAAGGAAGGGTAGTACGCCTGAAAGAGAACTCCTGGAAAACGAGACAAACACAAACGCCTACATGTCTGCGATTGAAGAGATATGCTCTCAATCAAAAAAACTGACAAAGTTGGTACTTACTATGTACAGGCCAAAAACGGAAATACAGGAGATAAGCAGTGCTGTTGCTCTCCAGACTGAGATTCTACGATCTGAAGAGTTAAGGAAACTCATAGGGGGCGATCCCACCGTTTCGGGAGATACCAAAGTAGTAGAGGCATTACGCGAGGAAAATGATGCTCTTCGCAGAGAAATTGAGGCTTTCAAAGCAGACCAGATGAGACTGACCGAGTCGCATTTGGGAAACGAGAAAGTACAATGTGAACAGTGTACGAGAACCCGAAAAATTCTGGCAAGAAAACTTCAGCTGAAGAAGGAAGAAACCTACTAAAGCTTTGGAGAAACAACTGAAGACGATTGGAAGGACGAAGTGTTCGGAAAAACCGAAGATAAGCAGGGCTTTATCTGGGAAGCGCCAGACGATTGTACCATCATTCTCCCCTGTGATTCGAGCATCTCTTCAAGGGATAAACACGTTCACAAAGCCATTGAAGTGTTTGGTGGCAAGGAAGGGCTCTTACGGCAAAAGGAGAAAGAAGGCGAAGTAGCGAAAATGCTTCACTCTCTCGGCTTTCCGGATGGAGAAGGCAATTTCCAACAGACCTCGAGGGTTCTATATCTGCCAATCCTTAGTGACCCAACTCCAAAGGGGGGAAAACGATGTAGCATCGCTGTTCCAAGCATTGCAGAACATAAAGGAACAGATACTGAAGGGCAAGGAAAATAAAGTCGCTGTTCCAGACATGGAGGATATCACAGGACTTGTCGCTACCCGTATGCTGAAATTTCTCTTTGCTGGTACAGATGTACGGATCGAGAGATTCAAAGCAGGCCAGGAGAAGAAGAAAACTGCAAAGGAAAGAAAGGGTGATATCCCCGCAGTTTCACAAAAACCGAAGATAAGCAGGGCTTTATCTGGGAAGCGCCAGACGATTGTACCATCATTCTCCCCTGTGATTCGAGCATCTCTTCAAGGGATAAACACGTTCACAAAGCCATTGAAGTGTTTGGTGGCAAGGAAGGGCTCTTACGGCAAAAGGAGAAAGAAGGCGAAGTAGCGAAAATGCTTCACTCTCTCGGCTTTCCGGATGGAGAAGGCAATTTCCAACAGACCTCGAGGGTTCTATATCTGCCAATCCTTAGTGACCCAACTCCAAAGGGGGGAAAACGATGTAGCATCGCTGTTCCAAGCATTGCAGAACATAAAGGAACAGATACTGAAGGGCAAGGAAAATAAAGTCGCTGTTCCAGACATGGAGGATATCACAGGACTTGTCGCTACCCGTATGCTGAAATTTCTCTTTGCTGGTACAGATGTACGGATCGAGAGATTCAAAGCAGGCCAGGAGAAGAAGAAAACTGCAAAGGAAAGAAAGGGTGATATCCCCGCAGTTTCACAAATGAGTCCAACAAAAGACAATAAGAAACGTCGAGAAGCTAAGACAATTCCACGAGCAAGAAAAAGCCAAGCCGAGATGCAGTACTGGTCCAATTGCAAGGCAAGATCTATGCTGAAACTCTTAAAAGAGTTAAGCAGAGCATAAACCCTAGCGAAATTGGAATCGAACTCCAAAACATCAGGAGCACCAGGAAGGGCGAACTCTAGCTTACCGTACGCAATGGTCTAGACATGGTCGAATCTTTGAGAAAGAAACTGCTAGAGAAAATTCCAGAAGACTCTACGTCCCTTCTTGTCCGGAAAAAGGTTATCCATGTCAAGGATATGGATGAACTGACGACAGTGGAGGAAATCAGAGAAGTGGTACACCAGCTTGTCGGCCTTAAGCCTGAGGAATACGAGGTGAGAGGACTGCGTCCAGCCTATGTAAATAGGCAAAATGTAACGATGATTCTTCGTGAATCTGACGCTGACCGACTAACCCAAAAAGGGAGAATAAAAATAGGCTAGACGAACTGCAGGGTGATGGAAAGGAAGCAGGAAGTCTCCTGCTCCTGCTCTCGATGCTCTAGGTGCTGGGGAACCGGGCACGCCCCGGATAAATGCACTGGAGTGGGCCGACAGAATAACTGCCTCAAATGCGGTGTGACGTTGCAGATTTTCTGCAACTCACAAATTTCATATAGCGTAACTTATTCGAAATTCGATTCTCTCTTGTTCTCACGAAGGGTAGAAAATTCGGCACTCCACTCTTTTGTTTTATTTCGTTATTTCATTTTATCTTCTTGCGATTTATTCTATGTTTTATTTATTTGTCTCGTTACTCTATTTTATACCTTTTATATTTTATGTTAAGAACCTAGGGCTGTTTTTGACATTTTTTTGTTGTGAACTTTCAAAATTCCGCGGTCTTGAGCGAAAGCCATGCAGCTTTCCGCCAACCTCTAGATCGACCAACTGGATCTATCCACTCCACACCTGCATATATCTTCGCATCTCTGGTCCCTACATAGTTTTCTGGATTTTCTTCTTATGGTTATCGAATCTTCTCTTGACATCCAAGGAGAACTAATTAGTTCTACCACCAAGGATAGGATGGATTACCATTTTGGTGGTCGTCTGAGATCCAAGGCACGTTCCTGGTGAGGATCGACCGAGGCGGTTACTACAAAATTCAGCATAAGAATAGGTAACCCCGCCTCAAATTATTATCGTAATGAATGTTTCTGTTGTGTGCAGACATTCGTAGGCCTCTCAAGTCTATTTGCTTTTTTCTTTTATCGGGAGTATCGAGGAAAACCACTCCAAACCTGAGGTAAGGAGAAAGGGTTCCTCGTTCTCCACCAGGCTACCAGGACACAGCCGGCCCTGGAGGTTTAAATGGGAGGACTCTCGCTGCTCACTCTCTCTCATGCGAAGGAGTTCGGAATCTCTCTCTTGCTCGAAGGCGGCTGAAAAGGACCAGCGAAGAAAGGACAGGACGATAGGATGGACGAATCCGAAGCGGGCCTGATTGGTTATCTTTCTCTCGGCCGTTGCGAATTTTCGAAAGCGAGTTTGTGCGCATCAGCCCTTTCCTAATCATGTAATTTCCCCCGTTTTATAAAAGTACCGGTAAGCGTTCAAACAATCTCTTGTACATTGTGAATCTTACGTGACAACACGAGGTCCTGACCTTCAGCAACTTTAATCAAGGTAGGACTCCGTTTCTTGTTAATGGTTTCGCCAAGACGCTTTGCAAAATTTATTTGCATTTTTGCCTATTATCCAAAATAAACTGCTCCTTGGCTAAATCATCGGTAATAATTGAATTTATAGTATCGTTTTTCATAATATGTTTCACTCTGTCTGAATATGGTATTGGTGTGTGATAATATGCTTTGGTAATTTCGTTTGTGTTTCGGAGTGCCGAATGCCATTAATTATGTTGACTCTTTTGTTTTTCTGACATCCCATGCCTTTTGATAATGAGACCCCGAGAATTTTACCTATTATTTTGAGACTCAACCCCCTTTTTTGGTAATGAAACCCCGAAAGTTTGACCTGTTGTTTCAAGACTCAATCCCCTTTTTGACAATGAGACCCCGAAAGTTTACCTGTTATTTTGAGACTCAATCCCTTTTTTGATAATGAAACCCTCAAAGTTTGACATGTTATTTTGAGACTCAATCCCCTTTTTGATAATGAGACCCTTAAAGTTTTACCTTCTATTTTCCTTTCTTGTCTACTTTAAGAGAACTCCCAATGTGTCTATTTTTGAGAACCCCAATTTTGAGAACTTCATCGTGTCTGCTCTAAGAGAACCCCTGTTTAGTTCATTTTAGAGAACTCCAATTTTGAGAACCCTTCGTATCTACTTCAAGAGAACCCCTTTTTAGTTCATTTTGGAGAACCTCATTGTGTCTACTTTTTGAGTACCTGATTTCGTCTACTATCCCGGAACTCCTTTTTGAGTTTGTTCCCGAGAACCCCATATATACATTTTCAAGAACCTCTTTTCGTCTATTTTGTGAGCTTGCCTTTTTTTTGTATCGTCAAGAACCCTATTTGTATCTTACTTTCCGAACCGCTTTTTGGTATTTACTAGAACCCTGTATCGTATCCACTTTTAGGTTCTCCTTTTCCGTTCGCGTTATTATACTCGTTTATGACATTCTATATTGAATGTAGTTTGTGAATTCTTATTTCAAACCCACTATTTATTTGTTATAAAAAAACACTTTCGTCCGTTAATTTTATTGCGTTTTGACGACTATTTTCCTGATCTTTGTGCAAAATTTAATGTTTAATTCCAAGATCCCTGCACTTATGTTCGAAGTATTTTATATTTTTAGAATGGCTATAATGTTTTCTTTTATGATATGTCATTGTTTGAATTTCTTTTAATTTCTGAATAAATTGTGTAATTTTGTTGTCATGTATCCTGAGCTTTGTAATTACGCCCCCCCCCCCTCTGCTATTTTTGTTTAGACTGAGCTAGCAGTTTTTTGTCGACCCTCCTCGATCTTGCCTAATTTGGATTATCTTATCTTTGGATACTGCCTTACTTTATACCTCTTCGTATGATTTATCGCTCGTTTTATTTGGGGTAAACCCTTCTTTATTGAAGTTCGTGAGGTTTCCTTCATCTTTTTTTGTCCTGAACCGTTTAGCGTTTAGTAAGGTTCCCGCTCCCTTTTGGAATATAGATTCCTGGTTATCTTTATCTTTTTCTCACGTACTTCGGTTTAATTGGTTCGCCCCTGTCCCAAACAAGGACTGGCTCCCAAACATTCTGTGTTTCATTTAGCTTCATTTTATTCAAACAGGGTCCTTAGTGCGCAATTTAAAGAGACCATCAATCAATTCGCTCTGATTGAAAAAGTAGCGTTACACACATTGGAAGAAATTAACTATTTTGTTGGATTCCTTTTTGTTGTCGTAAATTGGTTTTTTAAATTGTAAGTTTAACTGTTCCAATCTTTGTGAAAAATGATACTTTTTTGTTGAAAATTAGAGTATTCTTTTCAGGTTGGAATTCAATAGTATGCTTGATTGTTTCAAATCCGGTCTTTAATAGTATGTTGCATTACAAGAGGTGAAACCGAGCGCTCGCAACCGAGTGCGAGGTGGCTGCCCGAGCGAAGCGAGGGCTGCAATCGTACGAGGTGCAAGGGCTCGGTTTTGCCCCCTGTAATGCATATCGTTTTTCACAACACCACCACCGAAACACCATTCATACATGCATGTAGAATGAGTGCGAGAAATACGCCTATGCAATGATAGGAAATAAACCTATGGGTTTAAAACTTTTTTTAAGTCCCTAGGGTTGAAAAACTAGAAAAAACAACCCCTGGGGTTGAAAATCGACGTTCCGCCTCTCTCTACAGGCATGTATGAATGGAGTTTCAGTGGTGCTGTTGTGAAATAGTATGTTGCATTACTAGGTGTGAAACACAACGATTGCAACGAGTGTGAAGTTAGCAGCCCTCGCTTCGCTCGGGCAGCTAACTTCACACTTTGCAATCGTTGTTTTTCACTCCTAGTAATGCATATTATTTTTCATAACAACTCTATTGAAAACGAGATTTTCAGTGCTCGTAGAGCGTGTTGAAACTGTAGAAATTCACACAACTCGCGATGCATAATTGGTTCACTTTATGTCGCTCTTCGTTTTTCAGGGTTATGTATATCGAGGAATCACTTGAAGTTGGCGACAATCCTTGAAGCGAGCTCGGGAGCGAGTCTACCTATCGCAGTAGCTCTATCTCTCTCGGAACGACGATCTGAAAGATAGAGAATCGACTAGTTTCAGCTCTAGGGTTGAAACTTCGGAAGTTTCAACCCTAGGGTTGGAGCTTTTCGTTTCAACACGCTCTACGAGCACTGAAAATCGAGTTTTCAATAGAGGCGTTATGAAAAAGAGAATTCACATCCATCAAATTAAAGTAGTCGACATTCCGCTTTTGAGTTTATCAAGCTTTTTATACAACTGTAGGGAGCTACAAAAGCCGAGCGCGAAGCGCGAGATCCGAAAGAGGCGCGCCCTAGGCGCGCTCAAACTTGCGAGCGAAGCCAGCTGCGCGCGAAGCGAGCGATGAGAATGTGCCCGCGTAGCGGGCAGATTTTTCTCATTAGAAATATATAATGTTCCTCCTGAAGTTAAAGTTGACCGCCAACCGTATGCTTATTTCTCTGAGAACTTTATTAGGATGAGCTCTACTTCGGAAAGGAATCTGATAAGAGGTGGAAAATATTGAAAGGAGGCACATTAGGCTTCCTCGGACTGCCGACAAATTCGCGCGCATGTTGGCCGCAAAGTTGAGATTGCAAAATGACGTGCAAACTGAGGGACGCCCTCGACCGCCCCCTGGCAATACGGTAATTACTATAATTACGTATCGAGCCCTTATATTAATATCCCCCAGCTACATCTCTCTTCTCGCCGATTCGTTCATTTCTTGCTTCATGAAAACACCATTTTTGCGACCTTTCACGCGAACCAATAAATATGGATTTATTCGCGCGTGAACGTTCTACATCCTAATGAGAAGCGGGAGGCAGCTTTAATTTTGTTAGCATACCAATAACTACCCGAACCCTTTCACACGTTCAGAGTCTAAAGCCAAAATTCGCGTGTAAGTGCATTTAAAATTTCAATCTTCGGGATTCTCCGCGGAACGAACAAGCAGTCCTTCTACGTTTACTTTTAATTACTTCCGGGTACTTCCCTTCGCGAGCATAAAAAAAATTGATGAAAAAGGCTTACACGTGAAATTGTTTCAAGTAACAATAACAATAACAATAACAATAACTACACTACCATGGTACTGGAATTACAGATAGATGTTCAATTCCTTTCAATTTCAGTTTCTTTTTCCTATTAATTATTCATGCATTTATTGATATACACTACCCTTCTTTTACGGATTTTAGAAGTTTTCCAGAACCATTATAAACAAATCACAACTTCTGAGAAAGTTTCCGTAAGTACCTGGCTCAAAGCCTCGGACCCCTGAACCACCTGAGCCACCGAGGTTCTCTCAGATAATTATGTAATCTTGGAATCTGGAATCTGGATGGACAAAAATTAGTTTGAGGAAAAGAATGGTTTGCACTACATTATTTAATTTAGAACTGTGTGGTTCTTGTTCTTTTTTCATTTTGAATTCTGCAATAATCCTAAATTTTCTTAATTTGAACGTTGAAATTTGGATTGCCCAAACATTCTAATCAATCAATTCTGGAAAATAACCCCAAAATAAAGAAATTTCAACAGTTTTTCAGTTTATATTTCATCAGCAGTTTTATACTCTCATCGTTTGCCCCAGTTAGGGAGGGAGAATATAAAAAAAAAGGAAATATGTGAGGTGATATATTTGAATGCTCCGTATTAGTTCAGTATATTTAGATTTTATTATTGCAATTCATTTGGTAAGAAAATATTTTTTCGCCACCTTTAGGGCACCATAACTATAGGGATCAACCCTTTGCAGGTTTCCCACCATCTTGTATTAAGGGGTGATTTTTCGTATTGAGAACGATCGATTACACAAATAAAAAAGGGTTGCAAATTTTTTTAGATCGAATATCTATCTTGGTTCCAGTTCTATCGCAAAATTTTCAAGACAAAAATTGTAATTTACACGATCCTCTACAATTTTTGTTGAGAACCTTTTTTTGTAAAAGCAATTGTTTACATACCGTAGCGTCTGAAAGTTGCGCGCACCGTCCTCAGTAGTTGGTAGTGCTGGATAGCGAGCGCTGTGCTGTACTAAATTATTCTTAATTTCGTTGATGGAATGGAGCTCAACATTTTTTCTCTTTCTTTTTTATCTTTTTCAAATAAATATAATTTTGACTATTTTTCTGTGTGCATGATTTATACTGCAATTATTATTTATTTATTATTTTTATTTTGAATTTTTCTTGTTTTCACACTTAACTTTGATGATTTTTTATTGGCATTTCAATAATAAACTATTGTTTGATAAAATTTTATACGGTTATTCATATGATTTCTATTGTTTGTTGTAAGAATAAATGAAAAATTCTCAGAAATAGAGAATGAGAATATTTTTACAGGAATTCGACAACGAAACTTATTTACTCAAATTGTTAGATTCATGTTATGAACCTCACAATCTTTAATTTATGAATATGAAATATGTAATGAAATTACAATACAAAATTTTGTTTATCCACCTATCTTGTTATTTAAAAAAACTGAAGGACAAAATACTGATGCAACGTTGAAATCTTTAGGTGCGAAATTTTTTTATTTTTCTGGAGAAATTACCATTGCAAGTAATTTCTTTTTTCAAAGAAAGGAGTGGAGATCTTAAATATAAGTTTACAACTTTGCTTACAAAATAAAAGAGAAATTCAAAAAATTGGACAATTTTCAGCCGAGTTATTGAATTATAAAGATGAACAACATTTTGCAATGAAGAAAAATCGACAAAAAATCGGAAAAAATCTAGAAATTGACATGATGCAATCGGAAAGCTAAAGAATGAAATGGAAAACATCTTTACCTTTGAAATTCTCAGAATTAATCATTTTCAGTTCTCGGAAGTGATATTGTTGATATTTTCACAATGAATAATTAAAAAAAAAGGTTATTGAAAGGTTTTTATCAATCGTTGCATATTATTTTTCATTAATCCATGTAAATGAAGAACAAATAAGTAAAATACGAAAAAACAACTAATATATCAATTTGTGAAACTCATTTTTTTCATAAAAAACGGTAACAATTGTTTTCTTGAATAAGTAAAAAATACGACTGTCAAGATGGTGGAAATCTGCAAAGGGTTGATGGTCGAAAACTTGGATTTATGCTCCCTATAAGGCACCCCAAAGATGGCAAACAAAATTTTTCTTACCCAATGAATTGCAATAATACATATAGGAATCGAACTAAATATACCGGACTATTTAAAGAGTTTGAAAAATCGTTCACCGAGAAACCCAAGGCTTTTTCTTATCATAAAATTTGATAAAAACACTGCAGACATCAGTTGATAACTATATATCAAGAGTTTCCATTGTGTTTGTGGTTATGAATGTAGTCAACATAGCGTCAACTTTTTCAGCGTATCTATCTAATTTTTTTATATAAAAAGCTCAAATTTTTAAGGGTTAAGAAATTAAATTGAAATATATTTCACAAACATTAAAGTATTTCAAATAAAGGACTTCTTTGTACGCTGTTTCGTTGGTTAATGACTAGTTTTGGTAGCAATGGTGGCAAGTTGCTCAATCGAATTGACGAATCCAATTGGCAGTTGGACAAATTAGATTTTCAAGAGTGAATTGGCAGTGCGTGAAGGAGAATCGAGGGCGGATAAATTCTGATATTGGCCGTTATAGATGCCGGGAGATGAAGAATTAACGAAGGGGTGGTTCTGACCCGCCCAGGACGCCGTCGCCAAAGGGCTCGTCCTGTCGATCGTCGGATCCTGTCAAATATTGGTGAGGGAGCTCCTCAAAATTCTAAATTACGAGGGGGTGGATCCTCAACACCTTTCAACCACCGATAGATCGGCAGGAGTGGTATTAACTACGTCTTTCAAAATAAAGAAACAAAACCGCAAATACGAGATGTTATCCTGAGACAATTTATCTAAATTAGTGTCACATGCTGGGAGGACGGTTCTCGAATTCTATCTCTATGCGTGATAAATTTCTTACTGCAGCAGAATTTGAGTTTCGAAACGGTTTACAAATATCAGACATGACTAGAGACTAGAATCACTGTTATCAGTTTGAGTAGAGGTTTTAAGTTCCACTTAAATTTCAACTCTGCAATTGGAGTTTAAGTGCAGCTTTCAGTGATTTTAGAACCAATTCTTTATGTCGGAGAAAATGAGAATGCAGTAAAGTTTTTGGAATATTCGTTTGCAATTTTTATGGAGAAGTTGAGATAATAACTGTTATTCAAGCAATCAGTTTCGTTGAATGTGAAACGTGGAAGTAAGGTTTCCTCTATTGTGAATTGTGAAGAGATCCATAAACCAAATCTCTAATTATTTGACTTTCAAGAAATGGTAATAGAGTATGTGCTCACTATTTATTATTTCCTCAGAGTTTAAACTGCGGAAATATAGCAATCAAATAATAAACTTCGGAAATGCACGCACCAAATGTTTCGAGAAAAGAACAATTACCTCAAGATACTCAGTATCCGTTGAATGATGTCCCTGTTGGGGAACACTCGTCATGATCATCGTATTCTGAGAATGTGGTTGTGGATACTGATAAGCGCAATTCATCTTGCTAGCTGTTTCCAAAACCTTGGAAAAATCCGCAAACCAAGCACAGATTATCCATTCACTAATGTGGAACTCCACTATCCGCAACACGAATCTACTCCATTAACTAAAATCCTTTTCCATCAGGAATCAAGTTTCAGATTTCTCATCCTAGGACACAATCGGAAGCAGTCTCTGGATTAGGGAAAGGGCACTAATTGTATGTATAGGAAAGTTAAGGCACACTCCGTCACACTATGTTTCCAACACTCCGATTAAACAATATGTACAGGGTACTTATCATGCCTGAATGATCCCTCTCCACTGTTCTCCGGCACGAGCCAGTTCCACCGCGAGAAAAAGCACTCAACTGTTATATGTGCTTCGTGCAGCTTAACGCCATCGATCGTGGCGATGGTGCAAGGAACACGGAAGGAGAAACAATTAAAATGGTGCGCCTCTCGGCGGGCAACAATTATAACTGAGGTTTTTCGTCCATCCGTGGCAGCACCCGGCGGAGGCGGATCTTCCCCTTTACTCGTATGGGTGCTTCTTTTGTGTGTGAGTGCGCTCGTGCAAAGGAGAAAGAAAGCAATAATGCATGAGTGTATTTTCTGTGTTTCGTGTGTGAATGTATTATAAACACATGTCCTGCTCTCATATACAGGAACACGTATACAGATCTAAAATTGTGTGTGAGAAGCCGATGAAAGTGGTGATGGTATAGGTGAGAGAAGAGTGCGTGGAGGATTCAAGTTGCGAGTATGTTACCAACGGAGAAGGTGTTGTTGGTGGGGTACGCAGCCCGCCCTCACCGTATGGGGCCGTCTTCCCAATCCCCCCGTTGATGCGATCGTCTAATCCGCGTGGCAACCCCAGCCACCCTCTCTTCACTCCCCCCACCAACAGCCCTCTTGCTCTCGGCCAATTAAAATCTTCCGCGATCACGTGGCGCCCTTTTGGGGTCACTCTGACCGAGTCATCTTCACTCTACTCTACTCCTTTTCGCGGCCGTTTGTAGGATCAGACAGGAAAGATAACATTCCCCAGGTTGTGATTTTTTATTTTGGGGTTTAGCACGTGTTTCTAAAGGGAATTGAGGGTGGCATGGACAGAAAAGAGATTCAGGTACTAAAATGGGATTGGGTTTGTTATCTGACACGATATATGATAATTATCAGTCTCTGATTTTTACAATTGATAAATCTCTTTCTTGGTTTATAAATTTCAAGCAGTGAGGGATAGCGGAATTTCACAACTTCCAATATTCAAGTAATGATTTGTTGCATAAGAATTAGGATGCGTCACGTTCATTTTTTGGAATTCTCGCAAGGTATTGTCATTTTCATATTCAAAAGGTCCCACTAGATACGGAAATACTTATGAGTAAAACATTTTAAACCGTTGAACTGTCTAATCTTAACTCTTTATGGCGAAATATATACTTCGCAAATAAATATTCCTCTTGCCGTTTATTACTGGACACAAAAAGCAGAGGGTAGAAAGTAGATCAGATAGAAACCATGGGTACTCTCAGTATAAAAAAAAAATGAAAATCAGTAGGGGGAGAATAAAATATTCGCGATCTTTAATTTTTTCCTTTACAATCTTCAGATTTTTTTCATGCCAAGATTCCTCCAGAATTTGTTCTCGAAATATTCTTTACGCTTTGTTTTTCTTTGTGTTCCTTATTTGTCCTGAAGATCATGTAATATGTGAAAATAGTTACAAGATTATCCTTATAGCAAGTGGCGTATATAATGTAATGTTGTAGAGCACGCTTCAATTCTATTGAGGAAAAAGGGATTCCCAATATTTTTGTAATTTTGAGGGGTAAGAGTTGAAAAGCGATCACGTAATTCCTCCGAACTTTAAGCGTGAAAATGAAGGAATTCCTTCGGAAATTAAAAAAAAAAGTCTACGATTACCTTGCGTATTTTCATTAGTATCCATCGACGTACTGGAAAGTTTATTCTATATTTATTAACAAAATTGAATGAATAAAGGATTGAAATACATATCAGAATGGGGAGAACTTGAATTGCAGAAGGATTTTTCAATCCATTCTACTTCAAAACTTTGGGAACAATTTTCATGTTGTTTTCCATCGACGTAACCTCCATTGATGTAATCTTACTTTGAGCTTGTCAGAGTCAGCCTGATATTCAACTGAGCCTTCCCAAAAAACTTTTGCAGAAAAGTTATGAGAACGGAGTTTTTCTGGATAAATTATTTTGTTTATCATAAAATCATCGAAATAAACAAATAATATGATTTTCATCATAAAACCCGGAAAAATATCCTTCTCATTTGGAAAATGTTTGATTTCTTACAATCCTGAATTTCGTTTGGCAGATGAACAGAGGTTATGTTAATATAATCTAATCTGCATTAACCGTTATTGTTTACCAACTAAAACTTAGTGAGACCATAAACGTTTATTATAAAACATGTTTTTCAAAAATCTTACTTATAAATCTGATTGAAAGTGTAAACTTAGATATTTTCGTGCAAATGGAAAAACATTGTTTCGAAGAAATGATGTTTATTTATAAATTTAATGAAATGTGAAAATATATATCATTAAACTTTTCATGGAAATGGTATTTATTTAGAAATTCAAACGTTTTTACTATGCCTCATTATGTTTTCAGTAGGGAAATAAACAGCGAAATGGTATGAGTAAAAAGCAGAAATCAGATTCACCAGCAGAATTTTTAAATTAAATTAAATATAGATTAAACATTTTCGAATAAATTATATATAGATAATCAGGTAGAAGTCACAAGAAGGCCAGAAAGAGTCTGTCGTAAAAGGAAGCTTCGTAAAGCTATTTTGTAGCTATTTTGTAGCTATTTTGTATCAAAGTCGGTTGTTACGACTGCAACAAATGTGTAATATTCAAAAATTATTATTGATTGTTATTATGAAATTATTATTAATGTTATTAAATTCAATTATGATATTTACAAAAAAAATAATGCAATTTGTACGTTAAATCTTCTATTTTCAAACTATAATGAGAGATTGATTTATTTTATCTGAAAAAATTAAGATAAAGCATGACGTCAAAATGCTCCAGAAGCCTTCAAAATAAATTTGTAGCTTTAATACCTTCAGAAGTTCTTTTTTTCATAAAAAGTGGATCTAACTTCAATCACAAAATACAATTTTTGAAATATTTTCTTAAAAAATTTGCTTATTCCAAAAGCCGCATGTATTTAGATAATTACCCATATGCAAATCACTTTACTTTTATGTTTATTGAATTCCGTAGAGATTCTGAAATAGAAATATTGTAAAATCACAAAATTTTCTTCAGTAGAGTAGTCTTGTGCAACATTTAATCGTGTTTATTTAATTTTAGCTTCGAAAATAGTTCTTCTTACTTCTTGTACGATAATAAATAGGTGCAGGGTTTTTCTGCGTAGAATCGATATGCCGCTCAGAATTTTTCTAACTATACATATAATGATTTAAGTACTAAAAAACCTGATCCTGTTTGAGTAGTCAAATCTCAGTAAGTCAAATTTAGAGCGAAATACGTAGCAATCCATACATAATTATCGAGGAGTTTTTGTAATGTTCTCTATTAAACTAACACCTGCTAATAAGAAACCCCTTGGTTGTGTTATCTCAAGCATTTTGCTTCATGTAGGAAAATTAATTCCAAATCGGGTAACTTTAGCGGAGTTATTAGGTTGTCAGCGACTTTATGAATTGCTCCTTCGATGGATGGGAATATTAGGCAACACCACTTGGCGATATTACGTGCATAATAATGCGACATTTGCGGGAATACTATATAAAATATGTCGAGGGTATTTTCCACTTTGGAGACTGCATTCTGATAGGTCAACGTGTCACGCCATTGCGTGATTGTGGATCCCTTTGCAAAAGAGTATGTGAGTATATGATAATACTTGTTCAAACTATGCACATTCTAAATATGCATTACATGCCTCATCTGAATACGAAATCATTTTCGGTATGCATGCAATTAATATTCGCATCATACTATCACAAAGCAGACTATAATTTCATCCAATGCCCACACTCTTTATTAAATTACTCGATTATATATTTCGAAATTGATTCGTTTCGAATAATGATGAAGTCATTTTCTATAACCTTCCCTTTGACATAATTGATTTTTTCTTCATGTAAAGAAGAAGCAAATAAGGAGAAGTAAAGGATCCACTGAATGAAAATGATAATTGTATTGCTTTAAATTCATCATCGTGAATGAAGACACTAAGTTTCCTTTATCAGTGCACAGATCGTTGAGATATAAAGACGTTCGTCATGTTTTAACTGCAATTTCCAGAGTAAGATAATCTTGCTAGTTTCACTCGCTGGAAAATGAACGTTAATTGAGCAAGATTATCTGTCCCGAGTTGAAAGGTGTGACGTGTTGTGAAAGTTATTACATATAGACATGGAAAATCTGATATGAACCAGGCCTATTGATTAAGCCATGAGGAAGCTATTTCTTTAGAACAATAGAAAGTTTTTCTCCAGTAATATAGTCTTAATCGTAGACAATCTTTCAATGGGATTTCTGATCACGTTAAAACTCTCATTTTGTAAGAGAATAAGGATGTTTTTTTCTGTCAGTGTGGACGATGTGCTAAATGGGTGTAAGTAGTAGGATGACTGAATGAATAAATGAATGAAACGATCGTGCAAGATCGAGGCTTGGGTGAGCGGATAGTCGATGAATGGATTCTTATTCTTTCGTTAACTATTCTCATCGGCCTGTAACTTGATACAGTGGGAACCGTGTGATTTCCATTCATTCACTAGAATGTTGAGGAAGGACCGAAAGGATTATTTCAAGACGCTGAGGGTGCCCCGATCTTAAAGACGCCGACATCTTCCCACAGGATAAAACAAAAATGTAACGCGTATGTTCTGGAGCAGACATTCTTGAACAATTTCGCACGAGTCTGCATGTCTGCATTCCAATCGATGAAAATATATTCTTCGAGAGAGAATATTCTCTCCAATATGCTTCAATAGAACTCTATAACTTTAATTTTGAACAAATTCTCTTATGTCTATTCGAAATCAGTTGAATTTACCTGAAGTGGCCTTGTATTATTCATAACATTTGGTCAAATCATAATTCAAGATTAAAGGAAAAGGATTCCCCTATGTTAAGCCATCCGAGTACTTACCTCGCCCAACGCTGCTTAACTTCAGTGATAACGTTGTGTAAACGTTGTGTAAACGTAAGACTAATAAAAATTGAGCAGATTGAATTTCCGAACGTCTTTAAAACGTTTTCAAGACATTTCTCAAACGTTTTTCAAACGTTTATCCAACATTTGAAAAACGATTGTCAAACGTTTGCGAAACGTCCAAGAAACGTTCCATCGAAAAATAAAAATTTTTTTTAGTAGCTCATATACTTTTAATGGTATTTAGACCACACCCTGATTTCTAATAATAATTTGTCCATGTCTTTTCTTAT
>WSXT02214357.1:0-13008 GCA_011762715.2 Neuroterus valhalla | reverse complement strand
TACTCTACGATATTTATGCTCTATATCAACGAGGAAAAGATTTTGTAATCTTTGCATCGTCTTAAGACAATACTTTTTCTTTGGAGGAGGTAATTAAGGGGCCAGATTACATGTTTCTTCACTCCGTTAGTTCATTTTCTGGATTGAAGATTATCTTCCCGTCTGACAATTCAACTATGGTTTTGAGAATTTGTTTGATTTTTGGTGTAAATTAACTTCCAAAAAAAAACTTAACTTTCCAATTCATAGTTGATAAATAATCAATTTCTTAACAGAAAATGTGAATATCCTATTGTTTGAAAATTGATATATTTATTTGCGAAATGATCTTTTCCCTTTGAAAATTTATATACCTGGTTTGAACGTCATGTATTTTGTTCAAAATTCATTATTTCAGTTGATTCAACTATATTTAATTTTGAACTCCAATCTTGTTTGATTTAATATCACTGTTTTTTTTTTAAGCTATCAGTTTTTCTCTAAAATTCAACATTTTGCGGAAATTTGACGATATAGTTGAAAGTAAATCTTTGAAGTTTGAGATTCAAACTCTTTGATTATTAATTTATTTATTTATTCAAATTTTTTATTGTTTAGTTGAGAACCGAAGAAATTCTGTTGGAGTTATCTTATTCGGTTTCAAGTTTATCTTCTTATGTCTTTAAAACTTGAATATTTGTCTAAAAGTCTGAAAGTTTACCTATATTTTGGTGATAAGGCAACTGTTTGGATAGAAACTTTTTTTGAAACTTAAAATTGACTTCTCAATAACCACGCTTTTGCACATTGCTTACAGTGGCCTTGCGTTGAACAGAAGTATGTTCAAAACGTAAACGTTAAGGGCCGTATTAACTATTCCCAGTAGGAAGGAATACGTAATACTATTGATTTGTATTTTTTTTTTAATTTAGATTTTTGGTATTATGAGGTTGTACCTTCTTCAATAAGGCAGAATAATTATTGAAGAGAGAATTTTCTGCACATATTTAAAAAAAGTGCAGAAAATGCAAGCGCGTTTTCGAACAGTTTGCTTTGTGTTTCCGTCACTGCCAAAAACGGTAGCCCTTAAAACGCAATGCCTTATCCTATCAAACTCCCTTCCCCTTCACTATGATTCGCGGAAATAGGAAGAAGAAGATTTAAAATAAACTAGAAGTTGCGAATGAGGTTTTTTGAAACACTGACATGACCGGTATTGAGCTATGGACAGAGATATGAGGATAAGGGGAGATGAAGGAGAGAGAGAAGTTTCAAGAGAGGTATATGAGATAGACATAAGGGCAGATGTGTCCAATGCGTGAGCAACGGTGTGAATAACTGCCACTCAGCAATTCCCTCTCTTACCACCTTGGATGCGTCCATGCAGTGATCATGATGTAGAAAGGGGTCCTCGGCGGCCGGGCTATGTGAACAGTGTACGCAAGTAGGCGTGGTCAGGCGTAGTCAGACGAAGCCTGTTGTTGAACAAGGAGGAAATCTTCGATGAAGCGCTCGAAGAAGGGGAAGGAAGGAGAAGCGCGCCAATCTTGCGTTGGACACTCCTGCATTAGGGGTATAGAATAGCGAACGCAGGTTATATGGTAAGAGAAAAGGCTCGAGAGAATAAGTTGAGAACAAACGGAGGACAGGAGGCTTGTACATTCAAAGAGAAACTGAGAGAAGGGAAATGAGGGGAGTTAGCGAGAAAGTGTCAGGAGGAGCTAGAGAGAAGAGAAAAGAGGGCCTTATAGTATACGTTTTAGGAGAAAGAAAAATACATTTTTCTAAAGATCGTGAGAAAGAGCAGAAGAAAAAAGAGGCTATGGGCAATTGGGAAGAAGATAGCAGACAGATGTGAGAGGATAAGAAGATCAAGATAGATAAATGGTACAAGTGGATGAAAGTAGAAGGATTCCCAAAATATCTGGAAGAAGAATGGTGGTAAAGCGATGAAGAAGGATAGCTAAATGAAGACTTGGGGATGAAGTAAAAGAAGCAAGGCAGTGGGAGATTGATGAGAAGAAAGAATGCAAAGTATGCGAAGGGGAAGAGGAGGCATATGATCATTCATAGGATAGTTGTAAATCAGGATCGGAGGAGAGGGAAGAATGCAAGAGAATGTTGAGGAAATTTTAGGGAAGGAGAGACTAGAAGAAGAGAAGGTAAAAGAGGTAGAAAACTATAGAGGAGTACTGTCACGTAATGTTTATATTTGTAAGGATTGAAATTCATGTGCATATATAAGAAAATCAGTTAAGAGATGTAGAAAATTTTGTAAGAAAGACGAATAGGAACGTAAGTGATGCAAACTCTTAGGGTAAATAATTTAAATTTATGAGAATAAACATGTAGAGATTACTCGAGAGCTGCAGTGTATTTGATTATTTATAATCAATTATAGAAGGCGTATTTATGAGGGTAAAATCTGCGTTTTGTTAACGACTTTATTACTTTAGAAAGTGAAGGTTTTTAAAATAAACTGATGCCTTCAACGAAAGGGGACCGTAAGAGTAAAAAATTGATCCGATTAAAGCAGAACCGAGTGAGCTCGCGACTAAGTAGGAGAGGGGAGGGGGGGGGATGCTGCTACGAAACGGAACAGGTGAACACTAGTATCGAATATTTTCAATACGATTTCCAAAACTAAACTCCTGATATCTTCGAAACTTCAAGAGATTTTTCCATGAAATTCCGACGCAAAACTCTTCAAGCTTTTGCGATGCCGTCAAAATTAACGGATATTTTTTAAACATTTAATGAATAATAAACGGAACATTGACAATTTCGTCGAAATTTTGTTCTTGAAATTCACAGTTTTTTAAATTTGCGAAATTGACAACTTTTTGAAGTCAGTAAAGGAGTTTTTCAGAAATTCTAATAATAATCGATTGATTATTCAAAAAATTGTGGATTTCAAAGACAATTTCCCACGAAATTGTGAATGTTTCGTTTGTGATTGATTATATGTTTAAAAACATTATTTGTTCATTTTGACGGCATCGCTAAAACCTGAAGAGTTTTGTGTCCAATTTCATTGAAAAATCTTTTGTATTTTCGAAGATATCGCGAGTTTAGTTTTGAAAAAAGTATCAAAAATATTCGATACTTGCGTTCGCCTCTTCCATTTCGTAGCATGATCCCCTCCCTTTCCTACTACGTCGCGAGCTCGCTCGATTCTGCTTTCCATCGGTTCAATTGTCCAAACTTGGTAACGTATAAGGAGCAAGGAAAAATAAGGCGAAGAGGAGGAAAGTAAGAATTATGAGAGGAGGGGGTATTCAACTGACCGGCGAAGTGTATATAATAGGGTGGTCCAAAAAATTTTTTTTCGAAGTTTTATGCAAAACGCCCGGAAACTTGTTCAAATCCACAAATTATAAATGCATTTTTTTTGTTTTGAAAAAAATATATTTAGAGGTGCCGCAAGCCCTGCAAAGTTTAACACGTATTTCCCATAGGAAAAAATGATGTTTTGTAAATTTTATTCAGAAATCTCAACATTAGATGAATCGAGTTCGCAATTCACCATTTCTCTCCACAATTGGTCACAGAATGCGAATAAAATATTACTCTTCAAATACTACCTACATAAGTCTCTTTTATAGGGTCCCAAAAAACCCCCATAAGTAAAAAAAATGGGTGTTTCGAGTTTTTGGCGCTAATTATGATTTTCCTGCGGTTTCCTTAAAGCAGATTGTTTCAAATACATGAAATACTACTTTCGTCTAATAATTACATGTTTATTAAAATTGTTCAAGTAATTTATTATTGTTTATAGCAACTTTCTCTTAGAAAAGGGTTTTTTCTGAATTTTTAAACCTGTTTTCAACGTTTCAGTTAGGGCGAGGCAACAATCAAACAAAGTTAACAAAAATAATTGTTTAAACAATTTGGTATGATTCATAACAATATTCTCTTAGAATAATGATACAAAGTTGCGGTTTTTTCTGAAATTTACAACTTTTTGTTCACTTTTTACTTGAAGTGGGTAATTATTTAATTTATTCTAGCAAAAATAATTGTTTAAACAAATTGTGAATGTTTATAGCTATCTTATTCTAGATTAATACTACATAGTTGCGGCTTTTCCCTGAAATTTTGAACTTTTCATCATTTTTCAATTAGAGTAAACGCTCTACAACAATTATTAGCACATTCTTGTACAGCTCGTTTGATATAAAATTTTGAAAACATTCTCAAATCATGTTCAACACTGAAGTCAGCGTAGTTCTGGAAAATAGTAATAATAATCAATATTAATTCATAATAACAATTTATCATAATTAGGAATAATTTGAAAGTCCTACTCACAAAAAAAGTATTTATTCAGTCTTAAGTAACCATTTATTATGTACCCACCCTAACGTCGCCCTCGTCGGAAACAATGTGAAATCTACGGTGATAAGGTTTGTCACGCTATAACAAGAGAAGTTATCTTATGAATTTCATTTTTTTTTATATTTTTTTTTAGTCGAACAACTTTTTCATCGTCAGTTTTGTGATAAAAAATTTTTTTCTGTGCCAAAAAGCGAGAAAACGGTTTTTTCGGTACTTAAGCGCCATCTATTAATTGCACTTTTCATCGCAGCATGTCGACCCAAAAAAAAGTTGTAGAAAACATTGCCTTCAACATTTTTCGTTCTTACAAGTTTTCCCAAAAACCTACCATTTCCGAGATACATCAAATCAAAAACTTCTTAAGTTTTCTCGAAAACCCGCCCCTGAACGGTACCGCATTTTTCCGGAAAAGCTTTTTGAATGCTCTTCTAGCGATTGCCGCAAAAAAAATGTTTTATGGTTTTTTTTTCATGAAATTTGACAGATTAACTATACTAACATTAGTTATTAAAGTTGATACTATATCATCATAAAAAACTTAAAATAGTAAAATTATAAAAACAAGTTCAGAAAGCTTTTCTCCATCCTTTAGTGTGCAGGTTTTCAAGAGTACTTTACGAAACTCGCCCAAGAAGATTGATGTAAAAAAGCAAGAAAAGGAAGCTTCTCTGCAGAACAGAGAAAGCATGATCCTCTGTTTAAACTTGACATTTCTTCTAAATTAAGATTTTCATTATTTTTCCCAGTAAATTGTTGTCGCGAAGAGTTGCTTCAAGCACGAAGGATATTCCACGTTTCTTTCTTACATTTTCGCGTCTTTTCTTATCGCTAGTACACGACTTTCGCTTCAATTTTTCCCTTTTCAGGAAAGAAGGTGGTCAAGATAAAGACTATAGTCTTGGTCTAGCAAATAGGCGCAAGATACAACTCGTAAACTCGAGAAAAAACTGGTACAGCTTTGTCTCGTTTCTTCCTTGCTTTATTTTTCCAGAGACTCTTCTACCCATCCACACTTTCACGTGTAGCATCCTCCTCCTCCTGAAATAAGAGGAGGGCGGAAAAGGTGGAGAGTGAAGAAAGGTGAAACGAGTAGGGGAATAAAGGTTGACGAGAGGAATGGAACTAGGTGACGGAGAATTTGATGTTTAGCAGGCGTTATCTCACCACAGTGTTCCTGATTACGGAACGGCTTGGAACCATTAGCCTCCCAGCAACGGATTGTGAGGAATTTTCTTCTTCCTCGTTTCGCCACTTCACCCTCCTTGTTCTCCTCGTTCGCGGAATTCAGTTTGGGTGCCGATGTTTGATGAAATTACTCATGTACATACTTTACCCTCCTCCCTCATCGTGTTCTGAGAGCTTCAATCGATACAGAGCTGTTGTATTTGCCTATTGATTTCGGCGTCTTAATCCAGAATATCTAGCGTATATTAGATGCCAAAGGAAGGAGATTATAATGTATTGAACCACAACACAATCAGAATTCAGGCAATATCAGGAGTACAGAGAAAAATTTGTTCTTGCGGGTTTCACCTCTCAGGCTAAAATTTAGTCTATCCAAGCGTCGATTGGGTAAGAGACTAGAGAATGTTACTTTGGCGTCCAAGCGGTGCACTAACCCGGGTAGTAATATTGTAGATACACATTCTATTATGCATATATAATATTTGATATATTTTCTTGGCATAAAAAAGGGTATAGGAAAGTGAAAAAATTGGCAGCAGGTTGAAGCAATGCCGGAATAACAACTGTTGGGCTTGTGGGCCATAATTGCTTGTCCCTCCTCCCCACCAAAGTACCATTCTCTAGTCTCTTACCCAATCGACGCTTTGATAGACTAACTTTTAGCTTCTATAACCAGTCATAACGATGCCTTCACGCTCCCACGAGACTTGGGAAACGGGGAAGGTGTGTGACTAACATTATTTCTATAACCAGTCATAAGGGTACACCCCCCCCCACGAGACTCGGAAAAAGAGGGAGGTGTGTAACCTACATCATTTCTATAACCAGTCATAGGATTGTCTTCCCGCCCCCCAAAAGACTTGAGAATGGAGAAGGTGTGGCCCTACATTGTTTCTCTAACCAGTCATAATGATTACTTGACGCCCCCACGAGACTTTGGAAATGGGGAAGGCGAGGGACTCACATTCTTTCTATAACCAGTCGGGCGTGTGCCTTCCCGCCCCCCATGAGACTTGGAAGAAGAGGGAGGTGTGTAACCTACATCATTTCTATAACCAGTCATAGGATTGTCTTCCCGCCCCCCAAAAGACTTGAGAATGGAGAAGGTGTGGCCCTACATTGTTTCTCTAACCAGTCATAATGATTACTTGACGCCCCCACGAGACTTTGGAAATGGGGAAGGCGAGGGACTCACATTCTTTCTATAACCAGTCGGGCGTGTGCCTTCCCGCTCCCCATGAGACTTGGAAGAAGAGGGAGGTGTGTAACCTACATTATTTCTATAATTAGTCATAGGATTGCCTTCCTGCTCCCATTGCACGTTGAAAAGAGTATCGCGGGTGACCAAAGAAACTCTGCATTTCGTACTGACATTTTCTTTTGTTTCCTCGAAAACTGTCCATCATACGGTAAAAACAGACTGAACATAAAATATTTATGTTTGAAGGATTCCCAACTCTCATCTAAAATTCTTTTATAAATTCTTACTACTATCAATCGGAAGTAAGCGCTTTCCAGAACTCCACCCAAAATTCTAATTATTTTAAATTGAAAACGTTCGGAATTTTAAAATTTCAAATTCAATGTTTGAAAAACGTATATTCTCTTTCTATTAATGGATGTTTAGAAATGAAATGCTTAGTACATTTTAATAATCCAAATTTAGATATCAATTGAATAAAATTATGTTGAATATTGATGATGAATGGAATTCTCCTGAATTTGTTTCAATTCTTTGGAATTGTAGAACCATATAAAATTATAATGATTTCTGCTTCAGTTGAAAAGTTCTGCATATTTTTCTAGACTCAAAATAATTAAATAAAAAGCCCTGGACTTTTTTTACTCTTGATATTTGTTTCTTAAAGAGTACTTATTCAAATTTGAACGATATATTACAATTACAGTCAGGATTTGTTCATTTGAAGCCCAAGTCGAGTCTTTGGCCTTCTCAGTTTTTCGCAGAAAAAAAAACAGAAAAAGACGCAAAAAGATCTTCAATTTTGATTGATAATCAAGTATGTTTCGATTTCAACGTCCAAAATGTTGGATTCTTAAATTCAAATGAGTTCACTAACATAGTTACTAGATTGTTTTGCGTATATCTTCCATTTTCGAAGGCCATTTCCAAATAAATAAGTAAGACGATGAAAATTGTGCTCTTAAAATAAAATAATACAAAAATGATTGATCGAAATTGAATTATTTAGGATTTAACAGTTCTTCTAAAATTTTTTAATTTTCTAAAAAATATTTAAAAGTTTTGTACACGATCGAAACCCGAAACAACTTAATTTTCCTAATGGATCATCGTGGAAGCATTAAATCTATTATTCCCATTATTCTCAACGTTCAAAAATTTTTAATTATCCCAAGTTTAGGAGCTTTTCATTTGGGAATGTTAGCACTTGCAATGTCCAATTATTTTATTTTCCAAGCTTTTGGCCATAAACGATTATATTTTAAATTAACTCCATTTGCTCCATATATATACATAACTTCATTTTCTATTATTGCGAAACTATATACTCTTTCCAAAAATGTTCAATTTTAGACCCTTCAATTTATAAATCAGAGATGTGTTTGTCGGAATAATTAACTTTCAACTCTCTCGACTGGAACTCATTCAATTTTAAATTCTCTCGATTTGAAATTATTCAACTGAGAATAGTTGCAGTTTGAAATTTTTGAAAATTCCATCCGAAACTATTCAAATCTGAAAATTGCAATTTTATAAGCATCCGAAACTGTTTCATTTGGAATGTTTTTAATTTCAAATTATAGAACTTCAATTCCTTTCTAAATGGAAAATTTCCAGATTTTCAATCTGATATCAATTTTGAAAGTTCATCAATATGAGGAATCATTCTTTTTGGGAGAACGTAAAATTACAATAATTATAATTCTGGTATCATTCTGATAACTTTTATTGCAAAATAGTTTTGAAAAACAGTTTTAATTTCTGAGTTGTTCGATTTGAAAACATATTCATATCATTTAGTAATCATTTTAGCTTTAGTTTCAACTGGGATTAAACAATTTAAAAATGAGTTTCTAAACTTCTAATGATTGAAGCGAACTGATTTGAAGAATATAAAAAACAGGAGTAAAGAAGCTCCTGGTCCTGGGTCCTGGGCAAGCTGCAAGCGCAAGTCCTCCTAATTTAAAAGCTGTTATGTTTGATATAATATTAACATTTTGAAAAATGGTACACTTTCCATTAGGAAGGATTTGATGTTCAGTAATTTGGAATTGTGAAGCTTCCAAATAAATCAGCTTGGGATGCTCTAAATTTGCAATGTTAGGATTTGAATAGTTTCCGATTAAATATTCGGGAATTCCAAACTGCAACTACTTTCAGTTGAATAATTTCAAATCCAGAGAATTTTAAATTGAATGAGTCCTAATCGAGAGAGTTGAAAATTTATTTAATTCGAAGTGCATCTGTGATTTCTTCATTTGAAGATTGGCTAAAGTTCAACATTTTTGAAGAGAGTATATAAGTTGGAAATTACAGGAATTCAGATTATGTATATATCATTTATAATTCAGAGCGCTCAAAATCGAATAATTTTATATTTAAATTCTGAAAATGATATTTTTTCAAATGAAGTAAGTTCCAATTTAAAAATAAATTGTATTTGAAGAAATTTTACTATAAAATCCGTCCAGATCTAAAAATTTCGAATGAAACATAGAATGATGAATTTTTTTATTATTCTAAATTAGGAATTTCTGGTACCCAATCATCGAACATCCAAAAAAATTGTAAAAAGAAAATTTCAAATTAGAAGGAAATGAATTGGAATAATTCTCGAATGAGAAACGTTCAAAATTGATATCATTCTGAAATACGAATGAGATAATAGGACAATTGCAAATGGTATGAATTTCAAATCATATCGTTTATGTCCAAAAGCGTTGGAAATAAGATAATGGACATTGAATTATAAAACAATAAGCATTCAGAGTCTTTCAATTTGGGATTGAATTTGCTCTAATTAATATTCGCCAAAGATGAACATTTCTGAATTTACCTTTGGAATATAAAATCTTGAAAATTTTCCTTTTTTTAAAACGTTAAAGATTTTATAACTTTATATATGAAGTTTGGAAATGCATATTAAAAATTTCAATTTTAACAAATTTAGGTTAAAAGCTTTCAAAATTAAATAATTTCATATTAAGATATAAGAATATACAATTGAACACTTTGGAATGAAAAGCTTCAAAAATCAGAATAATCCGAAATTGATACAATGTTTAAATGAAACAATTCCTTGTTAATACCTTCAAAAAGGACAATGTACATTTTCCCATTCTTGAATTTGTCTTTCTAATTTAAAGTTGTCCTTCTTCTTCAATCTTAAAAGTGAGGGTGATTATGGGGTTATGCCATTGAGACGAATCACATCAAGTGGGCCCTCCAATTTCCAGCCCAAGCAAATGTTATAAAATGGTTACATCAATCGAATCTTCACACTATCAGTAACGTATAAATGTTGGACTTTCGACAAAATATTTTGTTTAACTACTTTTTTTCGTGCAACAAACATTTATGACTTTGTTTTGATAATTATTCATTGCGCTCAAACTGTTGAATATTTTTTGACGAAAATTGGTGCACATACTATTGAAGCCAACTCTTTCAGATAAAGAATATTGCGACTGTCAATAAACCAGTTTTCCAAATTTGTAATAACATTTTTAGAAACAATTGACATAATTCCCCACTTTTATTGCTCAAATTGTCTAGATCTTTGGTGATACATGTGAAAACTGTTTCGAGTCATAAACAAGATAACCCTTATAGAATTTGAGTACTTTGAGGCATAGCTGATTTTGAATTTGCCATTAGTTTTGCGAAATCAATCTGTTGAAACAATTCCTAAAATAAATGATTGCTTATTCCAATTTTTTTGCAGAATCAATTTTAAAATCTAATTCTACTAGGGAAATTAAGTGCAAAGCAGTGTATTTTCTATTTGAAATACAATTTATTACAACCATATGACTAAATAAGAAATGTGTTGATTGAAGAATAAGAAAAAAATTATTCTGAGTTTGAAGCTCCCAATTTATGAGTTCTAGATATAAGAGTTGAGAAAATAATTACAAACAAAAAAAAAAATTATTGAATAAAAAAATCACATAAAAAAGGAATTCAGGAAAAAATATATTTTCTTAAATGTAATATAAGATAAAAGAAACATTTACACAATAAGTAACCAGACAGCAAACATAACCTAACTTTTAAATCCATAAATTTTTTGAATAATTTATTTGGTTGAACAGGTTAATTTAAAACACCTCAATCAATACTAAAAATACATTTGTCTATATACAATGAGATATAAAAATAGTTCTTATATAAAAATACAATTCGCTATGGATACAAAGTAAAAAAAAAAGCGTTCCTTATAACAAACTTTTTTTGCATAGCTACTGACAAACTTGAAATAATAGCGCACGAGAAAACCCTTGAGGGAACATAGGTTGCATTTGTACTATTATTAATTTTCTTGTAGAGGTTTAAAGCCTTATTAGGATTTAATATAAATTAGGCAAAACTAATTATTTCGTCATTTGGTTGTAAAAAATTGTATCTTAAATATGAAATATAATGCTTCGGACATATTTTTTCTGATAAAATTAGATTTTGGAATTTGTTGTGCAAAAAATCGAAATGAGCAATAACTCATCCAAACCAGTTGTTTGAACAAATTTATTTTGCAAAACTAATGACCAATGCAAAATCAGCTGTGCCTCAAAGTGTTTAAATTCTATAAGGTTTATCTAGTTTATAACTCGAAATCTTATAATCACGCCATACTTTGTTTAGAAAAGTTTAGAAAATTTTTTTTTTTGAAATTCGTTATCTGCAGTCTCTTCAAAATTCAATGACGAACCTTCCTGGATGAATTTTGTTTGATTTTGTTAAGATTTGCGACATGTAGTTGGTTCTGAACATTCCGCCCCCACTGTGAGCAGCGCGGGCTGCTCCGTGGTGAGACCGAGCCGGGCCCTTCGCTTCGCTTCGCAATTATACATTTTCTGAGCAAATTAATGGCGGGCAGTGAAATTTTTTTCAGATTGGCGTTTTTAAATAGCTTTTACATGCATAACAAAAGATCTAGACGATTTGAAATAATTATTATTATCAAAACAAAGTCATAAATGTTTGTTGCACGAAAAAAAAAGTTAAACAAATTAGTTTGTCGAAAGTCCAAGATTTATACATTACTGATAATGTGAAGATTCGATTGATATAATCATTTTATAACATTTGCTCGGGCTGGAAATTGGGGTGCGCACTTGATGTGATTCGTCCCATTATGGAAAACATTTGTGGAGGGCATTGTCTTGCAAGGAACCGAAAATCGTTTTAGGAGCCGTACGGACAGCATTCTCGAGGCAGACGAGGGGTTGCGTCCACTGGAAGGGGAAGGCAATCCAGGTCATATAGTAAAACGTGAATTATACAAGAAGATATATCCTCGAATGTTCAAGAGAGTGAATCTTCTTTTTACAATCCCATCATGTAATTCCAAGGTATTTATCGAATGAGACAAAACATGCACGAGAGGCTCGCCGAGGTATCTTTTTATACCTTTATCAGAGGACGATCTCCCAAACCCCATCTTCCATTTCGGACGTTCGAGCGTTGGAACAAAAGTCCGTAATTATTTCCACGCGATTTTCCCGGATATGCAGCGAACGAACTGAGCGGAGCTCTAGCGATTTTGCAAACGTAAAAATGTAATTGCGCGAAATGTATCAAAGTAACGAGCCGGAACATCACGTTGAGTATCAGGAGGACGTCTTCCTCGCTCCCTGCTGCTTTCTGCCTCACGGATCCCAATTCGAATCCGTCGACAGCCGCCGAATATCGATTTAAACATTAGTGCTTCGCTGTGATAATAGAATCGTTTACGTACACGTCCGCTTCCCGTATTTAATCTATTGGACGCGATTTCCGTATACTTTTTACTACTCTTTTTATAGTTTTGGTTCTGTTTTTATTATGAATTATGTTTTCAGCCTTCCTAAATCTAGTCCTTTTTATAACTGTTTTTACAGTCGTCGTTGATCAATTGTCACTATTATTGAAATCATTCGAAACTAAATGATTCTACCCTTTTCAGAATAAAGTACAATTTTTATTATTATTATGGTATATTAGTATATTAATATATGAGTACAAGAATAGTATTACTCAAACAAATTTTCCAAAGGAGGGAGGGACTAACTATCATTTTATGAGTACGCGCAAAAAAATATAAGACGCGCCCGATCACAGAAGTCACGACACCAATGATGCTTCGTTTGGTCTTCGCCGCATCGCTTACAAGAAAAAATAGTCCCGATGTGGTACGCTTCAAAGCGCTGTAGTGTCAGTCCGAAACCATGCTCGTCGCTGATCGTAAGCACTGTCGTTTCGGGGCTCTGTAATGTAGAGCGGTGAAACGAATGCGCATACGATCAGCGACGAGCATGGTTTCGGAC
>WSXT02214346.1:0-17440 GCA_011762715.2 Neuroterus valhalla | reverse complement strand
TTTGAGCGACGTTTGCGGGCCTCCCCACTCCCAGCGAAATGAGTTTATGTGCCCTTCTTCGATCCGGCAGCTCAATTGTAAATCTCTCTTGAAATCTATATCGACATTATTCCTGTGAAAACCGCTAGCTTGACCTAAAATTGTGCTAAAAAATTATTCTTCTGAGGAATCTAACAATTTTTTATCAAAAATACTGATTTTCGGTGCTGAACCGGAAAACATAACCTGAAATTGCTGAAAAGTTGTGATTCTTCTTTAATATATATGTTTACGTTCATTCAAAGTATATTTCCGACGAAAACTACTAACATAATCGAAAATTGTTAAAAGATTCTAAATATTGTCAAAAATAACGATTTTTTTGTCTAGAAATATAAATTTTCGATGTAACACTCTCGTAGCCTAAAATTTTTTTTTTCGAAATTAAATAATATTTTAAATGAGAAATACCAATAATTTCTAACAAAAACACTAACGTAACAAAGCAAAATATTCTTGCAAATTGTAAATCCATTGCCTATATATAGCGCAAAAATATTATTATCAAAAATATTATATTATTTTTTAATTGATTTTATATTTTAATTTTAAAATTTGCATACAAATAAAATATAATAACTGCGCGCGTGTTCGTTCTGTAGTAAATTTAAGTGATGGTACTACTGATCCAAATGAAATAAGCCAGCTGTCAGTGACAGTTTCTCTATTTACTGCAATTGCGGCCAATTTATTTTTCAATTCTGATCTATCTCTTCAATTTAAAGAAGTAGTGGGGTCAGCAAAGAAAGTTCCGCAGTTTGTCGTTTTGTTAAAATATTTCGGTTTACTAAAAAACATGTTATTGATATTTTTTTTATGAACGAAAAATTTTATCAAAACAGCGGACATTCGAACTACCTTTGCTGCCCTCCTTTTAAATCTACTGTTTTCGTTTAAAAAATTATTTCTGGTGAAAAATTTTTGACATAAACTTGAAATATTACAAAATTGTAGATCTTTAAAATGTATTCCCAAATTCCCTGTGGAAACAGGTAGCTGGAGCTGAATATGTACAAGAAAATTCAAGTTGTTCAGAACTCTTATCATTTTTTATTAAAAATACCGATTTCCGATTTCAAACCGGGGAACATAACCTGAAATTGCTAGAACGTTGGAATCTTCTTCGGATCATACTTTTGTTTTTATAGAAATACTTATTTCTGACGAAAACCAATAAAGTGATCCGTAATTGTTGAAAGATTCTAAATGTTTAAATAATATTTTATAATAATAATAATAAATAGTTATTATTTTTTGAATCGTATAACGCTTTCGAGTCGAAATAACCAATCTCTGATGGTAAAAAATGTTAAAATAACCTTGAAATCCTCAAAAATTGTAAATCTTTCATCTCTATCGAATTTTTTTGCGGAAACCGCTAGCTTTACCTATAAATGTATAAAAATTCCTAGACTCCTTAGAAATCTCATAATTTTTTATTTAAAATAATGATTTCTGGCTCCAAACCAGAAAACATGACCGAAAATTGTTCAAACGTTGTGAATCTTCCTTGACAATCCAATTTCGTTTTCACGAAATACTTATTTCTTAAGGAAACTACTAAAATGATCTGAAACCGTTTAAGGATTCCTAATCTTGTTCAAATTCTTCTATTTATTAAAGATACCAATTTTCGACGAAAAACATCATCATAATCAACAAAGGCCTGGAGAAAAATGTTGACATAACCTTAAAATGTTCAGGAATTGTGAATCTTCCTCCAAGTATATATCGACATGTTTTCTTTCATTAGAAAAAAATATAATAACAATAATAATTTCTATTACAGTGCACAATGTGGACATTTGGAACGTGATTGAGGCATTCAGGGAAAATGGCTTGAACACATTGGAGCCATCGAGTTCGCTCGGAGTTTCAAGACTCGAAACTCTTTTGTCTTCCTTATTTCACGCTTTGAATAAAAGAGTGCCAATTACTCATCAAGCTAAAGTCGACACAACTACGGCCTTACTTATGAATTGGCTGATAGCTGCTTACAGTGGGTAAGACAATCAAATAATTGAAAATCTCCTTCATAGTCCGGGCGCTGGGGAGGGGTCGCCGTATGCACTTCTATGTCCAGTCGGAAACTTTATTTATTTTTATGTTTTTTGGTGCGGAAAATTTTTATCAACAATTTAATTGTTTAAATCGATATATCTTGTCGTCTGCAACATTTATGGAATTTTTGATAGATAGGATTGATTGTTATTTTCATTACGAACATTTTTCACTTTTATCTTTGCAAAAATCTCGATTGGAACAAAAGTTACGGGCAAATAAGTGAAAAAATGTTGTGAATACGCGCTCTTTTCGCAATCATTCGATCATAATTTGATTTGTACGATGGGTATTGAGACGTATGATAGCTCATTTTGAAGAATATATCCGTAGCTTTAATTTGAGCCCTTGTCCACCTATTTTAGGTCCCTAGGAACAATTTTACAGACCTCCAAATGTGATATTTTTACCAAAAAATGATAACGTGTCAATTGTTTATGTCCCTCTCGTTCAATGAATTTTAAATATTACCAGTAAAACAGTCATCCCATATTGTTCCTCAACAAAAAACGAAACTTTGAATACCTAGTAGCGATGTCCAAAGTGGGTAGTTGCTGAATAATCGCCGTTTTTGTAGCGGCCAGTCGATTGAGGCTCCGATTTTGAAGTCGCACATGGCGCGGGTGCGGCGTGCAGGTGCTACAAAAAAGGCAATTATTCAGTTACTACTCACCTTGAAAATTGCTACTAGGGCTTAAAAGTTTCGTTTTTAGTTGAGGAACAATATGGGATGACTGTTTCCCTGATAATATTTAGAATTCATTGAACAAAAGGGACATGAACAATTGACACTGTCATTTTTTGGTAAAAATATCACATTTGGAGGGCTGTGAAATTGTCCCTAGAGACCGAAAATAGATGGACAAGGGCTCAAGGTAAAGCTACGGATATATTCTTCAAAATGAGCTATCAAACGTCTCAATATCCTTCGTACAAATCAAATTATGATAGAATGATTGCGAAAACAGCACGTATTCACAACATTTTTGCACTTATTTGCCCGTAACTTTTGTTCCAATCGAGATTTTTGCAAAGATTGAAGTGAAAAATGTTCGTGATGAAAATTACAAATAATCACATCTTTCAAAAATTTCATAAATGTTGCAGACGACAAGATATATGGATTTAAACAATTAAATTGTTAATAACAAAAAAACTCACTTGTTTTGGGCCCAGAAATCTCAAAGAATCGATCCAAAAAACATAAAAAGAAACAAAGTTTCCGACTGGACATAGAAGTGCATACGGCGACCCCTCTCCAGCGCCCGGACTATCAGAATTGTATTAAAAACAATCATAATCAATATCTTGCTAAGTCTAACTATTTAATTTTAACGAATTTTCTTCTACAGGGATAACGGCAAAATCTCCGTATTCTCTGTGAAAGTGGCTTTGGCGACACTCTGCGCTGGAAAATTAATGGACAAATTTCGATGTAAGATTTTTTCCGCTGTTTGTTAAGTTTGAGCTCCAGTTTTTTTGTCATTCCAAATAGAAATTATAATTGAGATTTCCAAGTTTTGCCAGTTTTTGGTTATGTTAGCAATTCGCACCTAGAATAAGTATTTTCAGTAACGAATTATGAGAGCCTCAAGATTAAAAATTTCCCAACAATTTCTGTTTTGGGAAATATATCGGTTTTTTCTACTGTTAGTGTGTTTCGACGGAAAAATATTGGATTTTAAACGATATTGACCTTCTTCATAACTTTAGGTTATGTTGGTGTGTTTTTACACAAAAATTCTTTGAATTAAATCTCTAAACTTCAAAAAACATCAAAAATTGATTTTTCAAGACAAAAATATAATTATTTTCAAAGGAGAATCCGAATTCTTCTTCAATTTCGTTGTTCTAGAATATTAGTATTTCAATAAAAACAGATTAATATTTCAAAAAAGATTCACAACTTTAAACATATTTGGAATTTTTAAATAATTTTGGATTGTGTTGATGCTTTTCGTGAGAAATTAATATTTTTATAAGAACAAATCTATATTTCTAAGAAGATTTACAACTTTTAAACAATTTTTGGTTATGTTTTCTGGTATTGGGAGTCAATATTTTTAGTAACAAAATTATTGGATTTTCAGGGGCCGTCCATAAACTAGTATCCGTCCATAAATTAGTTTTTTTTCAGTTAGTGGTGTTCGACCAAAATTAATATTTTGGTAAAAAAATAATTATATTCCAAAAAAGATTCCCAATTTTCAAAAAAAATTTTCTTATGAAAGACAGATTTTCCATAAAATAGTCGAAATTTTTAATAATAAAAAAAAATGATTCCTACAAAGCGGACTAATCTTCAACAAGATAGTTTAACTTCTAACAAAATAATTACATTTTCAACCGAATAGCTGAATTTTTTACCTACAAAGATGAATTCCCAACAAAGGAAATTAGATTTCTACCAAAAGACAATAAATAATTTTAAGTCAGAAAAGATATGTTCTCAGCAAAACCAAAAAGACAAATTTCAACAAATTACGTAAAGTTTTAACCAAATAGTTATATTTTCAACTAAGATGATGAGTTTTATACTGAAAAGATTAATGATCTAACAAAAGAGACGAATATAAGAAAAAACATGATTTTTTAACAAAAAAAATGTCTACCAAATATGTTAATTTTTTAAAAGTAAATTTCCTAACAAAACAAAATAGTTTTCTGAGAAGAAATTGTATTTTTAAATTAATTTCAAAATTTTCAAGACAAGAAGAGGAAATTTGTACAAAACAGTTGAATTTATAACCAAAAAAATTTAATTCTCTAAAAAAAGACACGATAGTTGGTAATTCAACCAAAATATATTCGAATTTGGAATATAAAAGAGTCAAACTTAACTTGAAAGAACAACTTTTGAACAATGAAATTAAACTTCTACCCAAAAACATAAAAATTCTTCTGGAACGATGAATTCCAGCAAAAATATTGTGTTTTTCAACAGAAAAGTCCATTATTAAACCAAATAGTCAAATTCTCAACCGGTGAGATAATTTTTTGACCGAAAAGATAAGTTTCCTGCCAAAAAAGATGAATTGTCAACAAAATACATGAATTTTAAATTATATATTCGAATTTTCAACTTAAAAAGATCACTTTTCAACCAAATGCGGAATAATTGAATTTTCGATTTAAAAAGCTAAGAATGATAAAAAAGTTTCAAGACTTCAGTCAAATTATCAATGGAAGAGATAAATCTTCTACCCGAAAAATCCATTTTTCTTAAAGCTCCAAAAATCCTTCGAAATCTCTAAGAATCGTGAAAACCGCTTTAGACCTCTATAAATTCGTCAAAATCTCTTTAAATCCTTATAAATTAATGCAAATTTATTGAAACCCTTTGAGATCCTTATGAATTTTCCGAAATCTCTTTAAATCATTAAAACCACTTTGAATTTCTTAAAATTGATTGAAATCTTCCGAAATCCTTTGATCCCTTGAAATTATCGGAAGGGGTTAAAATCTCTTCAAATTGAAGTCTGTGAAACTTCCTGAATTCCTCAAAATCCCCCAAGAAATTCCTTCTAATTTGTTGATAGTTGAGGAAATTCCTTAAAATCCCTGAAACGCAGTTAGAATCCTTGAAAATCTTTGAAATTCGGTGAAATCTTTTGAAATCCTCTGAAATTCCTTGAACCATCAAAACCACTTGAAATCCCGCAAAGTCACTCTAAGTCTTTTGAAAAGCCCTTTCCAATCCCTTTCCAGATCTTTTGAAATCCCGTGAAATCTTCATGAATCCCATAAAATTCGTTTTAATCCTACGAATATCCGAAATTCGATCCAGGTCTTTTTGAAAACTGTGAAACTCCTTCACACTTTTAAAATCCCATGAAAATCCCTTTTAATTCGTTGAAGTTTGTGGAAACTTCTTAAAATTTCTAGAACTTGGTTTAAATCATTAAAAATCTTCAAAATTCCATGGAATATTCCAAAAAATTACGAGATGCCTCGGAATCCTTCCAAATCCTTCATGTTATTTGGAATTCCTCCATGTTATTTGGAAATCCTCTAGAATTTTATCAAGTCGCTTTAAATTTCATAAAATTCTCGAAAATCCTCTGGAATCCCATAAAATCAACGAAACCACTCCAAATCTCTTACAATCCGTTCAGATCTCTTAAAATCTTTTGAAATCCTCTGAAATTCCTTGAACCATCAAAACCACTTGAAATCCCTCAAAGTCACTCCAAGCCTTTTGAAAAGACCTTTCCAATCCCTTTCCAGATCTTTTGAAATTCCGTAAAATCTTCATGAATCCCATAAAATT
The DNA here is from genome assembly GCA_011762715.2 of Neuroterus valhalla. Taxonomy (NCBI): domain Eukaryota; kingdom Metazoa; phylum Arthropoda; class Insecta; order Hymenoptera; family Cynipidae; genus Neuroterus; species Neuroterus valhalla. The sequence continues at coordinate 11,070 of WSXT02214346.1, read as the reverse complement.
TGTTTTAATCCTTCAAATATCTTAAATTCGATCCAGATCTTTTTGAAATCTGTGAAACTCCTTCAAACTTTTAAAATCCCATGGAAATTCCTTCTAGTTCGTTCAAGTTTGTGGAAACTTCTTAAAATTTCTAGAACTTGGTTAAAATCATTAAAAATCTTTAAAATTCTATGGAATATTTCAAAAAATCACGAGATGCCTCGAAATCCTTTCAAATCCTCCATGTTATTTGGAAATCCTTTAGAATTTCATCAAGTCGCTTTAAATTTCATGAAATTCTCGAAAATCTTCTGGAATCCCATAAATTCAACGAAACCACTCCAAATCTCTTACAATCCGTTCAGATCTCTTAAAATCTTTTGAAATTGAAATCTTTCGAACTTTATAAAATTTCCTAAAATCTCTAGATACCGTTTGAAATCATTGAAAAGCTACTTTGAAATTCTTCGGAATTTCTTAAAATCATCGAATCCGCTCAAAATCTCTTCGAATTTATTCTAATCTTTCGAAATCCTTCGAAATTATTGCGAACATTCCGAAATCCTGTGAAACCGGTTTGAATTTCTTTAAATCCGTTGAAATCTCTTGTGATCCTTCAAAAGCATTGTGAAATCTATAGAAATCTTATGAATCCTTCAAAAACCATTAAAATTATCGAATTCGCTATAAATCTCTTCGAAATACATGAAATATTTCTAAACCCTTCAAATAATTGCAAACTCACAATACCGAGAAATGTTCTGAAATCCGTAAAAAATTCCAGAATCTCTGAAAACCAACTCAAATCCTTGAGATTTCGTAAGATATTTCCAAGTATTGTGAGACCCGTTAAAATGACTAAAATTCTATGAAAATTCATAAAAATTTTCAAATATTTGAAACCTTAAAAAATCCTTGAAATTCCTATATATCTTTTACAATGTTCGAAAACTCTTTGAAATTTTGTCAAGTCTTTCAGAATTGTGCTCAATTCTCCAAAATCCGTAGATGTACTTTGGAATTATTTAAAATCTCCTTAAATCTCTTGGAACGTTCGCAAATATTTTCAAAAAACATCGAAATCGAGATCCTCCGGTACAATTTGAAGTCTCTTCAAGTCCCATAAAATCTTTTAAAATCTGATAAAACTCCTCAAGTCTCTGAAAATCATGTAAAATTCCTTCGAAAAATGGAGACTCTCGGGAATTTTACTAGGCGATTTCTTAAAATACTTCGAGATCTCTTCAAATCCCAAAAATCACTTCAAAACCCATAAAATCTTTGGTAATTACCGGAAATCGTTCTTATTATTAGTTACAAAACTGCCGTGCGATTTACCTTGCCTTATTCTTCCACTTATAAGTTTCACTTCCAACTTTCGTAGTCTAAAAAAATTAAATACGGGTTTTAGAAGGTATAAAAATTGAGAGTGGAACTTTTACAAGAAAGAATAAGAAGAGGAGAAGGGAAGGTAAATCGCAATGCTGTTATGTATCTAAGAGCATTCAAATGATTTAGTGCAACATTATAAAGTCTGCCTTGTTCCGTCATGCTAAAGTTTCACTTCAGACGCTTGTGGTTTCCACACCCCTTTTTTTTAAACCAAAAATTCATGTATTTTGTTGACGATTTATCTTTTTTTGGTCATAAAATAATCTTCTTGGTTGAAAATTGAACTATTTATTTAAAAATTCAACAAAACTTGGTAGAACGTTGAAGTCTTTGATCAAAAATTAATTTTTTGGGTCATAATTTATCAGTTTAGTTGGAAATTCATCTTCCCGGTTGCAAATTTAACTGTGTTGCTGAAGATTTGTTTTTCGGTTGAACATTAACTTTTTGAATGGGAATTTATTCCATTTCTGGTTTAAAATTCATCATTTTTGGTGTAGTGTAGTTTGAAAATTGATCATATCAGTTGAAAATTCATCTCTTAGATTGAAAATTCGTTTTTTTTGTTAAGTTATTTTTCGGATTAACGACGATGACGATTAGTAGTTTTTTTAAAGAAGTAAGTAACACATCACCGCTCTGAACTCTCAAATCGTAAAGATCTTGAAAGTACCGCTCTTTAGTTTTTTTGCAGTTTTCCACTCCCCTGACAAAATGTTCAGGTGAATGCGAGGGCTTCTAATGTATATCTCATATTTTTTCTTCTCTGCAGATATTTACTCACAAATATCCGACAGTAATGGCCACATGATTCACTGGAGATTCGACGAATATCTGAGAGAAGTTCTGGCTCTGCCTGCAGCTGTTTATGAATCTCCATCCTTTGGATACACCGAAGGTCTAGCCAGTTCGATTTTTCTTCCAGTAGGTTTTTGCGATTATTTTCAGATCTGTTTTTTGACGTTTCTCGGCATATTCTTATATGTTTATCTTCAAATTTTGACTAATGAAATACCCTTCTTCCAGAACTCCAAAGTCACCGTTAATGACTTCCTGGACACTCTCATGTCAGATCCAGGACCACATTGCTTGATTTGGCTCCCTCTTTATCATAGAGTAGCAGCTGTTGAATCTGGTAAGAATCTTAATAGAGCAGTGAAACTAGAGGTCGTTCACACACGAATGATCGGCCACAAACCAATAGTCGGCCACCAAAAAATGGTCGTTACAAATGCGCCACTAATTTTCCGAGCAATATGTAAGGAGGGACATTTGGGACAAAAATTATGTTTCTAGTATTAGTTTTAATTTTATTCAAACCACAAACCTGGAATAGTAGCCAACTTGAAAATTTACAAATTTGTGTTAACAAATGGAGTGGAAGAGAATGGTCACTTTTGAAACTTCATTTCTCATCTGTCTGTGAACAATCGAAATGAATTGAAATTAATTATGGACAAATCGTCAACAAAATACATGAAGTTCCAAGAAAAAAATGAACTCTTTAACTAAGAAAGGAGTTGGATTTTAATTTAGAAAACAAAAATTTTAACCAAGAAATAAAAATTATTTTCAACAAAATTGTTCCACTTTCAGCCAATAACACAGGTCTGCAAAGTTTTGTTGTAGAAAAGTTAGGAGTCTTTCCCGAAGTAATTTTTTCCGTAGAAACCGCATCCGTGCTCAGAATATCTCCACCCTGTCGGGATTTTGCGATGTTTGAGGTTATACATATACTCGGAAAATCGGGGTTTTCGCTAATTTTGAGGTTATGTACTGGGCGTGCGAAATTTTCTTGGTCTTGTTTTAAAACGTCATAATTTATTACTACTCTTCCCCTTCAAAATCAGCTATTGAACAGTCACCAGCGATTTTTGCTTCACAAGAGACAGACATTTTCAGTTTCAACATTCATCTGAATAACCGTATGAGCATTCACTTTGACTCTATGGAGCATACCATTTTGCACTCAGAAATGTGTACCTCGAGGTTTTGATGGTTTCTGAATAAGAATTTACATAACCAGCGACCCCGAAACCCTCGAATAAAAGCTTCTACAGATTGAAATCCTTCGATTTTGTAGATTTCTAACCACCATTTTGAATCCGCCATCTTGATCGTAAAGATGTCGATTTTCTAACTGTGCATTCTTATTCAGAGACCATCAAGACCTCCAGGTACAAATTTCTAAGAGAAATTTTCGAGTGCAAAATGGTATGCTCCAAAGAGTCAAAGTGAATGCTCACACGGTTGTTCAGATGAATGTCGTAACTGAAAATGGCTGTATCTTTGTGAAAAAAAATCGCTGGTGACTGTCTAATAGCTTATTTTGAAGAGGAAGAGTAGTACTAAATGATGACGTTTTGAAACAAGACAAAAAAAATTGCGCGCCCCTTACATAAACTCAAATGTAGCAAGAAATCCCATTTTCCGAGTATATAACCTGAAATAACTCAAAATCCTGACGTGATGGACATATCCTGAGCTCCGATTCGGATTCTACCAAAAAAAATTACTTCGGAAAAGACCTCTGATTTACCAACAACAAATAGAACTCCATTATTTGCAGCCCTAATTAATGTTCAGCTTATATGATAAATCTTCATTCCTATCAACAAATTTTTGACCTAGAAAAATTAGTTTTCTACCAAAAAAAAAAACCAATTTTTCACAGACTATCAACATTTTCAACTAAAATTACGAATCTTAAACCCAAAAATTGAATTTTCAACAGAGTAATTCAATTTCAAACCAAGTTGTTAAATTTTCTTACTAAAAAGTAGAATTTCTTACCAAAATAGTCAAAGCTCAAACCCAAAAACGCGAATGGTCAACCAAAATGTTCAAGTTGTAATAGAAGAATTAACTTTAAACCAAAAAATAGTTCAATTCCAAACAAAGGAGAAGAATCTTCAAGCACAGAAATGGATCTTTTGCTGTAATAGGTTTTTTTTCAAATAAAATTGTGAGTCATCGATGAAAAAAGTACATTTTCAACAAAATGAAGATGAATTTTGAACTGAGAAGATCAGTTGTCTACTGAAAGAAACGGATTTTCGAATAAATATCGGAATTCTCAACCAAAGAGAGACTTTTTAACTTAATTGATGAATTTATAGACAAGCAATAATACACTTTAACATTAGCATTTCTGATTGAAGTGTAAATCTTTAAAAACAAAAAGTAATTTCTAACATAAAAATTCAAATTTCAATCATGTCGTGGATGTTCGAACTCAAAAATGCGAATTGTCAACGAAAATGTTTCAGTTTCAACAGAAGAGTTGACTTCGAAGTAAAAATGGTTTCATTATAAACAAAAGAGGAGGAATTTCAAATAAAAACGTGAGCCTAACTCATAATATTTTTTTTGTCAAGTAAAAATATGAATAACCCTACAAAAAATACCCTTTACCAAAAAGAACGGAGTTCCGACAAAATATTTGAAGTTTCAGCCACAAAGGTAAATTTTTACCCAAGATGAATCATTTTCTACCAAAAAAAAATCGAATTTTCAAACAAATATTTCAATTATTAACCGAAGAGATGAATTTAAAAACAATAATAATGAATCTGAACAAGTAAAAATTAATTCTCAACTGATTAGTTCAACTTTTTAAAAAATAGTTGAAGTTTAAACCGAAATGATGAATTTCTATACCAATATGAATCATTTTCTACAAAATTAAGAAACTTTTGAAAAATATTTACATTTTCAATCTGTTCCAATCAGGGATTCAACTATCGGTGTGGGTATTTCTCCCGTTTTTCGGGATCACAGCAAGCAGTGAATCAGAGAGAGGTTATGTTAAGGCAACGTCTATTAGTCTGGAAAAATCGTGGTTAAGATTAGATTCAATGGTGTGGGCATTTCTTAAGTATGAAATTTAAGAATTTCGGAACAAACTATCTAATATCCTATGATCCCCTTTCCCCAAATCCCCAACAAACCACTGCTTGCTGCCGTCCCGAAAAACGGGAGAAATAGCCGCAGCCTTTAACTATTTGGGAAAAAAATCTGATCTTTTCGATAAAGACTAGTATTTACATAAAATTGGAATTTTTTTTTTCTGAATATGAACTGTTGCACTATGTCGTTGAAAATGAATTTAAAAAAAAATCAAATTCACTATTTAAGTTAAAAATCAATCTATGTTTGTGTGAAGATTTATTGAAATATTTAGGAATTCATTTCTTCGGTTCAAAATTTTATTCCGTCAAGTAGTTTTTGTTTCCTGAAAATTTAGCGTTTCATCTAAAAACTGAACTATTTCGTTTTTTATCCAAACTTAATTTTTTTCGCGGTTAAAGTATCAACTATTTTGTAGAATTGAAATATATTGTTGAGAATTGAATTTTTTAAAAGTAAATTCGCCTTAACCATTTTTGGTTGGAAATTAAACTACGAGTATTTTGTTGGAAGTTGATCTCATCTGGTAGGAAATTTAATCTTTTTAGGGTGAAAATCTGTCTTGGTGGAGAATTCAACTATTTGGTTGTGAATTAACTTTTTTGGAGGAAATCCGTGGCAAGCCGCTGATCCCGCAGTATATATCCCCCTTGTTCCTATATTTATTCCATTTTTTCTTTTGTATTCTCATTTATGAAAACAAATTAATCATTTTTTTTAGTGACTCATCCGACCATGTGTGATGCCTGTCACAGAGAAAACTTTGCTGGCTTCAGGTACCGTTGTCAAAAATGCAACTCTTATCAGCTTTGCCAAGATTGTTTCTGGCGTGGTAAAGTTTCAGGAACCCATAACAACGATCACGAAACAAGAGAATATAGCAGTTTTGTGAGTTATATCAATTATAATTTATACTATCAAAAATAACAAAAAAAGCGCGCTATGTAGCATGTTTTTTATTATAATCGCCTACCCTGGCGGAAGTTTCGTATAGGAATTCATTCTGAATCTTTCCGAACTATTTCGGAATCTTTATCCAAAACACTCCAACTCAATCCGAGCCAAATTTTCAATCAGAATGAATCCAAGTTTCGATTAAATCGGATTCATCTGAATTTAAAATTGATAAATCTGAGTTTGAATTTATTTCAATTAAAAATTTGGCCTGGATTGCAAGTTCGGATTGGATAGGATGGATTTCCACCCAATTTGGATCGAACGAAATTCAGAACTTCTTGCGGATTTTCTCAGATACAGATTTCGGAATGAATCCGAAACCTTCGCTGACGTGTCGATCTAACACGATTAGATTTTGATATTTCAATTCAAATTGAGGAATTTCATTTGAGCGAAAGAATGAGACAGATGAATTTGATTATTATTAATATTTATAATATTAACGATGATAATTAATTTTAATTCGTAAATTAAAAAGTAAATTCTAAATCGAATTATATTCTCACAGAAATCACCAAGCAAGCAGATTGGTCATTCGCTACGGAAAAGCTTTAGGTGTGTTCCCGAAAAAGGGAAAAATCATCTACCAAGGTTTCCAGAACAACCAGAAAAAACTTTAGACTTGTCGCATATTGTGTAAGTAAATTCTGAAGTCTTAGCTGAAGAACTTTCAAATTAGATAGTTTCAGGACTATTCATTTTCGCGTTTTTAACCACTAAAACATACAAATTCAATTTTAGACCACCATCTCCTTTACCTTCTCACAACGGATTCCCAGATCCAGGTTTTATGGCGCCTTTCGACGCCGGATCCATGGACAGTCGTTCTACCTTAAGAAGGTAAATAAATAAATGTGACTGAATAGAAGTTGTTTATAATAAATTTCGATTTTATCTTTCATCCATAAAAATAGCATGGACAGTTCGAGATTGGACGACGAGCACAAATTAATAGCTAGATATGCACAGAGATTGGCTCAGGAGGCACGGACTGTAGTAAGTCGTTTTGATTTAGCTGTAGCTCTCAGTTAATATTCAAAATCAGTGGTGTAACTACTGTACAGCGAAAACTTCGCCTGCGAGGGGTCTTCCGGACTGAGAAAAAAAATCTGTTCAAGTTTTCATACTCAAATTTTCGGGAAAATTTTTTTTCGCTCGGGCAGCCACTTCGCACTCGGTTGCAAACGCTTGGTTTCACCCCTTGTAATGCAACAAACTATTTCACCACTAGGGATTGACAGGGATCACAGTCTGCCCCCTTCTTTACATGATCGCCCCTTTTCTTATTTATTATTGTTAAACCATTAGGCCAAATTCTTTTCGGGGTAAGCGTAACTTATTTGGTTCCACTCTTATCCTTAAAATGTTTTCTGTCATCTGTCCCAAGCTGAATATCTGATCCGCTGGCATGAATCCACATTAGACTTCCCAGATCCTTCCTTGGTCATTCCCATGATCACATTAATATGCATTTTGGTACAGCATAATTATTACATTCGACAGTTACCCATTTGGTTGTAGATTGGGACAATAATCACCTTTCTCCAATCATTTGGAACATCACCGTTCACGGCACATATATTCCTTAATTTGATCAGCCATACAAACAAGTACCCCTTCTTTGCTATTGAGCATTCCAGTAGTTATATCATCCAAACCAGCAGTTTTCAAAATCGTTCAGTTCCTCAATTACTCCTTCAAATCCATTTCCAGAATAATTTCCTATTTCCTCCAGAATCATTTTGCACCCCAGTAAAAAAGAAATTGGGGAAAATCGAGAAGACTGGCCTATATAATATCTATTATTGAAAGCAAAAATATTGCATTTACAACAAAATAGATGAATTTCCAACCATAGAAGAGAATTTGAGAACCAAAAAAAAATTATTTTTAACGAAGTATTACAGCTTTCAGGCAAATATATTGATTCCAACAAAATAGTTAAATCCTTTACCAAAACAGTATTATTTCAAACAGTTGCATTTTTGAAACAACAAAATAGAATTTCGAACAAACCATAATTTGATTCATAACGAGGAAATATAAATTTGGAACAAAAACGTTATTTTTCAACCAAATAGTAGAATTTTTTAAGGAAGAAGTTGAACTTTTACCCTAAAAAGACCAATTCTCGACCAAAATTGATAAATAACCATGAAAATTGTTTAATTTTTAACAAAATACTTGAAGTTGTAACCAATAAAGATAAATCTTCAAACCAAAACGATAAATGTTCACAAAAAAAATTTGGATATTCAACGGAAGAAGACGAATCAGAATTGAAAATGTAACATGTGATATTTTAAACAAAAAAGACCATTTTTAACAAAATATTCAAATAGTCGACCACAGAACTGTTCCATTTTCAACAAGGAAATATAATTTTTTTGAGATTTCAACCAGAAAGGAGTTTCATTTTCAACATAACAGTTAAATTTTCAACTAAATAGATGCATTTTCAATCAAAAAATTACGAATAATTAGGGAATTATGTAATAGTTGCCATTTCAAACAAAAAGAGTTTTAATATGGAATAAAAATAGACGAATCTAACCAGAAAAGACCATTTCTAACAGAATAGTTACATTTTCACCAGAACAAAAAAATGAAATTCCTGCGAAAAGTTATGAACTTTCAAACCAGGCATATGAGATTCACCTTAAAATATGAATTTTTCACCGAAAATATAATATCACACTTTTCAAGTTTCAACCGTGAATAGTTACCAATTGGGAATTTAAACTTGCATTGCAAGACCTGGTGGCCATCTAGCGAACTAACAAACATGGCTGCTACCAGGCTTTGCGTAGCATTGTTTACATGCGTGTTGCTTTTGATTTAACGTGACACTAATGAATTATGTGCCAGATTATTTAGTTAAAAGTAAATAAGAACTTAACAAAGATGATATAAAAGTTGAAAAATGGAATTCTCACGGAACCACAAAAACGGAAACGATTCTCGCAAAGGCAGCGTGTACTGTTGCAGTGAAAAATATTGTTGTAGAAAGTATTGTTGTAATCTGAGATATAATAGTAATCTTATTGGGTTCTATGAATTCAGTACTCATTTATTTTAGCCAGCAGCGTATTTGAAAAAATCCTCATCCTTAAAATATTCTTTTGTGGATAATATGTGTATTTACACTATGCTTTTCAAGCTGAAATTTTAAAATGTTACCAAAAAAGAAAACTACCACTAAACCGCTGTGATAGCTGAGCTTTTATTTCGCTTGGTTTTCTTACATGAGAAAATACTTTCTATTACTGTATGGGTTGCTCTTTTTTTAAGGGGTTTTCTGGAAAAATTTGTAGGCTTTCATTTATTACGTTTTTAGTTACGCCACTGAATATTTACCGACTTTAATACTTTCAATTAAGCATCTCTCGCTTCCCTAATGCGGTCAATTTAATTTTCATTAATATTTTCACAGCCTCGCGCCACTTCCAGAATGTCCCAGGCAGACCAAACGGTAAGTTGAAGAGCTTGATAACAGATCCTTAAACAAAAAGAAATTTCGGATCGTACAATTTTCTGGACTCTATAAGAAGTAATTCACGCGGGAGCAGTGTACTTTAAATTGTTCGAAGTTCATAATTATTGAATCGTGACTCATGATCTTCAAAATTCATTAATTTTTAGTTACAAAAGAACAATTTATAGTGTGGAAAAACTGAAATTTTGAGGTTCAAAATAGAACATTCAGCATTTTGAAATTTTAACCTTTCTCATCTATTAAACAAATCCTAAAGATAAATTTGAAACTGTCAATAGGAACAATAAGACAAATATCGATTAATTTTAAAATATAAATTTTGAATGCTTAGTTCTAGCATAATTTTATTTTCAAGTCAATTAACAAACATTGTGGAGGTTTTATAGAGAAATTTTTTACCATCCACTTTTCAAGTTCAAACTGCATACATTTAAATCAGAACAGCTCAAAGTATTTCGAGTTTCACGCAGTTTTATTTTTGGCCCTACTTACGCTCCTAGGTCTGCTGCTAGATTCTATTAATTTTAACTAATTTTCTCTGTCTTCAGCAGGGGAGAGCACCGTCAGATGCAAATATAGCATCCTTCGAAGCTTCGAGGGCTCAAAGGGAATTAATTTCGCAGCTGGAAGCGAAGAACAAAGAGATAATGCGGGAGATTGCAAGGTTAAGGTATACCTGTGTCGTTTAACTTCCTCTATATCGAGCCTCAACCTCGTGATCATCCTACCGAACCATCCTAGATTCACGCATGTTCGAAATTTTCGGTTCAGCTTCTTGTACCCTTTGTTGCCTAGAATGCACTTTTAGAGTAGGGTAAAGATTGAATAAAATACATATGTACTATTAAACACTTAACAATTTGAAGAATTACACAATCTTGGGGATTTAGAGTTCTTCATAATCATGCAATTGGGAAAACAAATATTGACCGGAGCGTTCTAGTCAAAGATTTTTTTTTATGACAATAAGAGGAATAGAGGGTTCTTGTTCATGATAAATGACAAAATAGAATGATCTTCTGGTTGAAAAAACTTGACCTAAGAATTCGGATTGGTGTGTTCTAAATTGTTTTCATATTCAAGGGCATGTGAAATCATGTCACGTGGCCAGATACATGGTTTTTATTCGACGATTTATGATCTAAAAAATGCAAATGTGACGCGCTCGAAAAAAGGGACCTAAGAGCGAAAAAATCGATTTCAGGATTATGGTCGTTTTATATTAATTAAGGGTGCTTTTTAATTATTCGTGAACAGAAATTTTTTTTGTCGAGTATTTTTTGAGCTATTGCAATTTGAAAACAGCCGTTCCAGCTGAAGCCTGTCCAGCTCTCGCC
>WSXT02214345.1:0-32689 GCA_011762715.2 Neuroterus valhalla | reverse complement strand
CACAATTTTTTCTCGTATCCGAGACCTAGCTACAAGTTCGTGACTTTCCTGTGGATTATTTTTTTCCGTGTAAAACATTAATTTTATACCAAATATAAGAGTGTCAAACAAGAAGAATTTTCGAATAAAATGAAAAATATTTGACTGTTTAACTAAAGTTGTTAACCGTAAAGGAGAGTTTTAAAACAAGGAAATTACCTTTCGAAGGGAAATATAATTTTCTATTAAAAATCGATTTTTCAACAAAATATGTGAATTTTTGACTGCATAATTGAATTTAAAATTCACAAGAGGCCAATTTCCATCCAAATTGTTGAATATTGAGCTAGAATATACCAACTTTCCTAAAAAATGAAACAGTCGGATTTTCAGTTCAAGAAAATAATTTTCAACCGAAGCGGTGATTTTTCAGGTAAAATGATGAATCTTCAACTGGCATAGATGCATTTAATGCAAAAAAGATGAATTATCAACAATAGAGATCGATTTTCAACAAAAAAGGCAAATTTTTCACAAAGTACATGAATTCTCAAAGAAATAGATTTATTTTTAAATTCGAAAATCAATTCTCAACGGAATACTCAAATTTTCACCGCATGAAGATGAATTGATTTTTAACAAAGTAGTTACATCTTCAACTAGAGTTGAATTTCGAATTAAAATAATGCACATTCAACAAACTAAACTTCATTTCCACCAAAAGTGTTTAACCAGATTTAACTTTCAACCAAATAGTTCATTTTATAGATAAAAAAGGATGAATTCACGAAGAACAATGTAAACAAGTTTTTTATTATAATTTAGAAATATTTCTTCTTCGAAATTCTACTTCTACTCTAAAAACTGCTTGAAGTACTTTCTTCATTTATAATTAGGAAGAGGGGAAAATTCAATTTTCTTTTCTATTGAGAAAATAACTCTTTCTGTATATTTTGGCTACCATCAATTCGATCATCAAACTTGAGTCAGCTAAGAAAATCTTCCAGAAAAAGTAAATTCCGGAAGGTTTTTTTTTATAATGAAAAAATGCCTTCTCTTACAAAGTATAGATATATTTGAAAATTTTTAAAATAAGACTGAAGGAACGTTACACTCTTCAAATTAAATTATAAGATCTCTTTTAATTTCATGAAAAGCGGTCGTTTCCCGTATTTTTGGGGTGACGAATCAGCATACAGGAACAAATTATATAAATTTCTGCTTATAATCTCTACAATACGTGACACAGAATATTAATTGAACACTAACGTTGAAAAATGGAATGCGAATTACAAACAAAACGGTGCTGATTTTATGATTTACTGAAACGTAAACATCTTATTAGTATGATGGATTACTCTTGATTCGGCAAAGTCAGGAACTTAAGTCAGGAGAATACATAAACTCATTATCATCTAACAACCTACATTTCAGTATTATTTCGACTGTCATAAACAGCCGGAAATTCGTATAACTATAGAGGAAAGATGAAGAAGAGAGAATTGTAAGGAATAAGGTTAACAATCCCCCATCCAGTCGTTAAATGCATAACTACTGCCAAAATGCATACCACTGACTTATTAACAAGCTGACTGCAGTTTAGATTTAGAGAATGTTTGATGATTTATTCAGATTTCGCTGAGATAAAAATGAATTTGTAACCACCTTGTGTAACGTGAATTTGAGCAAACAAACACGAAAGTTAAATTTATGTACGAAGATCATGTTTTATATTCATATCTTTTATCGATACGATAGAGGGAAGCTTGGTCTGCAGAATTTTTATAACCTAAGCTCGCGAAAAACGGTGGGAAATGTGAAGCAAGGTATGAAAGGAGAAAGATAATCCGCCGTATCGTGTGAACCTCGAAAAGGTTTTCCAATGACGATTTCACACACTTTTTACAGTTTTAAATACAAAGGATATATGGAAATGTTTTGGGATTTTTGCATTCAATTTGTTATATTTTCAGATCCTATTTCCGTTTTTCAAAATTTTAACTCGGTTATTTATTTTTTTGAATTGTTTATAATTTGGAGAACGCAAGCGAGGATCTCCAATTTAAAAAAATCAAATGCGTCGTAATTTAAGTTTGTACTTTACGTACAATCAATCTCAAAATTTTATAATCTTTATAATGCTTTAGTACATTGAAGAAAATATACCTATTATCGCTGATGCGTATTTTGAAAGAAACTTCTAAGCGTGCTTCGGAAAAAAATATTTAAGGTTTAAACTGTTTGTTCCTCAAAAGTTATTTAGTGTTTTAGTTTTTGCTTTCTCGGTAAGAAAATTACAATTCTGATACGATCCTAATGATCAAGGCCTTATATAATTCTTTGAAGGATTCTGTGCAATTCTATTTGAATAGAATTTATTAAAAAGATCAATTTTGGAGTCATAATTATTGTAATTGTAATAAACAATAAAAGTTCGAATTCCAATCAACACTACCCAAACAGTATTGTAGTGAATTCTCCCGAGAACTTGAACTATCATAATCAATTCGAAACTCGAATGTTGATATTTTACAAATTCGAGGTTCTGATAATTAAAAAAAAATTATGATTATATATATTATATATTAATATAAATTATATATTCATTATTTACGAATAATGTTATGTTTCGGATAATCAAAATTCGACCCCATGAGGAACAAGCACTCAGAATTTTTAATCTAAAAAGTTTTTCCATTTTGGGATCATACAGGATAGAGCGATGGAAACTGCCACATTTTCAAGTTTTCAATTTAAATCATTGAATTGCACAAGATAATTACTCAAATTAGGTTGAGATTGTCTGATTCCCGATATCTTAATTTAATATCATTAAATATGCATGGATCAAAGTAATGGAGATTCGAATTATTTATGTTTCGAGTTGAAAATAAACTTGTAAAATCTGCACAAAAGTTCAAGAAACTATTGCTGCATTTGGGAACCTCAATATTTGAAATAATCTAATTAAAAAATTGTCATAAAATTAAACTTTAAATAAAACTTTTTATATACTAAAAATTTTGATGCGACAATAAACTTTCAATCAATCAGAAAAAATTTTTACTTGCAGTTTTATTAAATCTTGAAAATTTGAAACGCTTCAACCAATACAAAATTTAACTGCGATTGTATACATCTTCATGGATGAAAAAAGTTCAACTTATCATAATTTTTATGGTATCAACTGACAAGACTAGATACATTTTTCTACTGACTTCAAGAATTATCGATGAAAATTCCTGGGCAAAAAATAAATTCAATATCATTTCTCGTTCCTTCTGCTGGTTTCAAACAAGTTGAATATTTGATTCTGAACTTATGGCTTAACTAAGAGGCCTCTAAACTTGAAAAAAAATGTGGAACGAGATAGAATGGCAAATACTTGACGAGTGGCGTACAAGGTACTAGATTGCTGTAAAAATTGGTCCGCGTCTTGCAGAAGCAATCGACGTTCATCGTATACTTGCCGTTGATGGGGGTTAAGGGTTGAGGTGGTGAAAGCTACTCCTGCAGTGATTGCCTCATAAAAGTAGCCTGATTGTGATCGCAAGTAAGGCTGCTAAACGAGAAGTTATTGAGCGCGTCTTCGGATGGTAAAAACGGCGCAGGGAGTTTTTCATTCTTTCAGAAAGTAAATGAAGCCCTAAAAATCAGAACGAGCGTATAATTTAAGGTTCTCTTAAAAAGGAAGTGAGAACCGTAAAATACGCTTCATTAGAAACGTAGCTTAAAAAGTAACAGCAACAGGTTATAAAACGGATTCTTGAGAAAAAATCACTCTGGAGTAATATTATTGAAAACTGGAACCTCTTGAAAAAAGGGTTGTTGAGAAACCAGGTCCTCGAGCATGTGCTTAATATGCAAGTGTACTTCACTACGACCCTACTTTTATCAGTTGGCAATCAGTTCTCGTAGGCAGTGCCATTGAATTCCCCCGATATTGCGGTTGTAATTGGAATTTGTATGCTAATGGGAGTAGGAAATTGAGTTCTGTTTAAAGCACAATACGAACAGACTATAGAATTGCTCGTGGAAGACGACTAATTATTGAACTGTTTTTTCTCAATTTTCTCGAGTATTTCTACAAACCCTTATAACATTAGGAAATCGATACTCTTTATATTAAGTGCATTCAATCCGATTATTTTTAAATCAAGCAAACTTTGCTATCTCGTTGAGGAAAGCACTTTTTTCTCTGAATCAGTATTTGTGGTAAATATTATTGTTCAATTAGTTAACATTGCGAGATAAGAAGAAATTTCAAATTTTTGCTATTACTGTGAGTGGTGGTCCAAAAATCCATTAGATTTTCCCATAAGAAAAAAGACGTTTTTCTAAATCTTATTCAGAATTCTTAATATTAGGTGAATCGAGTTCGAATTTCGCCATTTCTCTTCACAATTAGTCACAGAATGCGAATGAAGTATTACTTTTCAAATATCATCCCCATAAGGCTGTTTTATAGGATCCCAAAAAGCCCCGGTGAGTGAAAAAATGTTGTTTTTTTCAAGTTTTTGGCGTTAATTATGATTTTTTTGCGGGTTTTTAACGCAGATTGTTTCAAATACATGAGCTGCTACTTTATACTGATAACTAGATGTTTATTTAAATTGTTCAAACAATTTATTATTGTTTTTAGCAACTTACTCTTAGAATAGAGTTAAAAAGTCAAGGCTTTTTCTGAATTTTTCAACTTATTTTCAACGTTTCAGGTAAAGCGAGGTAGTAATATTAAAGTTACCAAAAATAATTGTTTAAACAATTTGTCATTAATTATAACAATATTCCCTTAGAATAGTGCTACAAAGTTGCGGTTTTTTTTTCCTGAAATTTTCAAATTTTTGTCCACTTCCCATTAAAGTAAGTATTTATTCAATTTAATGAAGCAAAAATAATTGTTTAAGCAAATTGTAAATGTTTATAGCTATCTTCTTCTAGATTAATACTACATAGTTGCAGTTTTTTCTGGAATTTTTAACTTTTTGCCCACTTTTCACTTGGAATCAGGTAATATTTTATTTAATTTAACAAAAATAATTGTTTAAACAAATAACTATTGTTTACGTCTATCTCCTCTAAGAACAGTGCTACAAAGTTGCGGTTTTTCCTGAAATGTTCAGCTTTGTTTTACCTTTTTAGTTGTGAACAAATAATACATAAACATTAGAGAGAATCATATTTTAAATAGTGTTGTATTGTTTTAAGTAAATTATTTTTGTTCTTTTGGCAATGTTGAAAAAAAATCATTAAAACAAAAAAGCTGAATTCATTCAGTGAAATTTGAATTCTGAATTTTCTAATAAAATTATGGATTTTCAACGCAAAAATTGACCTTGTAAGGCTGCGAATTGGTTACTCGCTCAGAGTAAAAAAAATAACCTAAAATAACTCGTTTGCCATGATAAAACGTAAACGAGTTAAGCCTACCCCGAAGGGGATTTGGCTTAATAGTATAATAATAATAATAGTTTAACTTTCAACCACAGAGTTGGATTTTCGACTTAAAAATATAAATTTGTAATCAAAAATATAATGGTCGATGTTACCAAAATAAAATTTTCATTTCAAAAGAAAAACAGTCTAATTTAACGAACAATAAATAAATTCCATCCAATTTAATCTAATTGAATTTCATTCAAATTCCATTCAGTGCAAAGTTAAAAATTTCAGAAAGAAGCACAACTTTCTAGCTCTTGTATAAGAGAAAATGGATATCAGCAATAATGAACTGTTTAAATAAGCATGTTTGTTAACTTGCATTAATTATAACCTTTTTAAGTAAAAGTGGACAAAAAGCTCAAGGGTTTAGGAAAAACCGCAACTTTTTAGCACTAATCTAAGAGAAGATAGCCATAAATAATAATAATTTGTTTAAACAAATATTATTGTTAAATTAAATTGAACATCAACTCATTACAAGTGAAAAGTGGGCAAAAAGTTAAAAATGGAGGAAAACCCGCTATTTTTATCATTGAGCAAAGAAAATATTATTAACAATGATAAACAACTTTTTAAACAATTTCTTCTTTAATATGAATTATATATTACTTTAATCTAATTGAAAAGTGATAAAAAGTCGGAAATTTCAGGATAAAACCGCAACTATGTAGTATTAATCAATAAGAAGGTAGCTATAAACATTTACAATTTGTTGGAACAATTATTTTTGCTGAATTAAATAAAATAATTACTTACTTCAAGTGAAAAGTGGACAAAAAGTTAAAAATTTCAGAAAAAACACAACTTTGTAACATTATTCTAAGAGAATATTTATTAGTAACAATTTTAATACACATCTAATTATCAGTATGAAGTAGTATTTCATGTCTTTGAAACCATCTGCATAAAAAAACCACAAAAAATCATAATTAGCGTGAAAAACTCGAAAAACCCATTTTTTCACTAATGGGAATTTTTTGGGACCCTATAAAACAGACTTATGAGGGTGGTATTTGAAAAGTAATATTTTATTCGCATTCTGTAACTAATTGCGAAGAAAAATGGTGAATTTTGAACTCGAGTCACTTCATATTGAGGATTCTGAATGACATTTACAAAAACGTCTTTTTTTTTCTTATGGAAAATACGTGTTAAACTTTATGGGTTTGCGCCACCTCTAAATATAATTTTTTTCAGAACAAAAAAAATTCGTCTATTTTTTTGTGGATTTGAACAAATATCCGGGCGTTTCGCATAACAATTCGAAAAAAAAAATTTGGACCACCCTAGTGTGCATACGCCATACACTGAGAAAGGAGATTGAATCGCGTGATCAGTAAAATGTTTCTGTATTCAATTTAGTTAGATTCCAGGGCACCATCCCATTAGTTGGCTGACATAGCTATTATCCTTGAACACTTTGTGCTTAGTTCTGTCAGCCAACTGAGGTTATGTCATCCAACTCTGTTGTACAGTACACCGGGAAAAAAATATTCTTAATTTGAGAGGAAAATTCTTCTTCTTGAATCCTCTCACATTTTCCTCTCAAAAGGTTAATATCCCTCTATAAATGAGAGGATTTTCCTCTTTTTCTGAGAGGAGAGATGGCGAAAGGAATCCTTTTCCATTTTCCTTTTAGATTGAGTATATTCCTCTAATTTATAGAGGAATTACTCTCAGATCCAAATTTGCGCATGCGCAGTCGAACGACCGTTATAACCTACTAGTCTAGTGTCAAATTCAGTCAAATTTGAGTAAACTGTTGGACTATAGCAAGGATGTATGAAGAACTGATTATATTCGGGCCTCAGTATGTACATTGTACGTGCAGTCGTTTAAAAGTAAGTAAATGTTCAGTTTTTCCATTTATTTATGCATGTGGTATTGTGGTGTACAGATTATATATGATTTCATTAATATAATATTCCTTCCTGGAATGGATTATTAGTAATTATTTTATCATTCAGTTCTAATATAGATCGTATCTAGCATTTATTATAATTAGTATTGAGCATTTTGAATAACTTTCAATATTGTTCTTATTAATACTATATATGTATTCATTTGAACAGAAAACCTGACTCCTAATGTATCATATTTAGAGTTAGATGAAATACTCTCCGAATGAGAGGAATAATTTTCATACCACATTGTAGAGGAAAAATCGCATCAAAATAAGAGGAATCCTCTTAAACAAAGAATATTTTTTTCTCGGTGTACCTGGTGTAACACGCTCAAGATTTATTTCTTGTCAGATACCAGTCAATGCGGATTTTCAAAGAATAATCCAGCTTCAGATTGGAAAATGGTTTCTCTACGGAGTCTTGCCTCATTTTATTCATGCCTTCCGAGAGTAAAAGATGTCTAAATAAGAATACATAAAAATAGTTACGATCATGTGACTCACTGAACTACTTTCAACTCCCTGAGCTCACCTTAAGTGTTATAAGTTTGAAACGTGCACGAAAGACTTAGTTTAATTCCACAAAGTCGAACGGAGTTAAAATTACGGTTAATGGAAGAGTGATGGCCCGAATTTGTGGGGCCTGGAGGACATCCTCCTGGGATTTGGTGATGTAGTACCAGGGTGTGTACCATCCCACCGTATCAACCACACCGATTCGTCGACGCTGGTGTGTTCTAACCTTTAAATCCGTGAGGTGTGGCACTGTGCCATCGGTTTTATATCTAATTGTTTGTGGCGCTGCTGGTCGCCTCCGGATTGTTCGTTAACTTTCGGAACACGCCAGGACGATCACAGAGTTCCCGAGGGACCGACACGATCCTCTCCTTTACATAGTCCAGCGAATCCCACCCTCAAACCCTCTCGCGCTGCAGCTTCGCCAACCTCTCGAGATTTATTTCGAGCTTTGTCTGGAGGATCGTACATTGAGAAAGTGCTGGGATTAACCGAGTCGGGACGACTTAAAATTCAGGACATAATTTTATGGCAGTAACGAACAAGGTCCGGGTAAACTTGGATCACTTGTAATACCGACACAGTTTTATCAAGATTCTACCGGAAAAATCAACGTCAAGTAGGGTTTTTAAGTTTGAATTTACTGAGTCAATAATTGAGAGCTGAGAGCTCTATCGTACTCCAAAAGGTGGGATTTCAAGGATCCGTGGAAGGCTCTCAGTGAAAACTGAACAGAGTTGCTCAATTTTTTGGATTTCATTTATTCTTAAGTTAATTACATAATTCTTACATTAATTATTAGAGAGTAATTTTAACACTTCTAGAAACAGGAAAGATATAGTAGAACTCTTTGCCTTCATGAGTTCACAGTAGTTCGAGCATGAGAGTGTAAAGACATCCTAACTTCTAGAACTGTTCCATTTTTTTTTTGGTTTGGAAAATATAAATAATTTTTCAGCCCTTTCCGAGTTGAAATTATCACTGTAGAATGCTTCTAATTTGCAATTGTACATAAATGAACGTTTGAACTTGAAATTACCAAACTGTAGGTTTTCAGGGTATGTTTTTCAGTGGACGATTTCAAATTCCCGGTAATTTTCCTGTTCTTCACGGTCAAGTTTTTCAATTTTCCCGGTCAAGTAGAAGTAAGATATGTATATTTGTCGCAAAACGCAAACATTTTTTTTTATTCATGACGTTCATTCTAAACATCATTTGACACAACAGATCAAAATTTGCAAAATAAATCAATGTTGAAAAGAATACTCTAATTTTCAACAACAAAAAATATCATTCTTTTACAAAAATTGAAACAGGTAAACTTACAATTCAAAAAATCAATTCACGATAACAAAAAAAAAACAGACTCCCAACCAAATAGTCCAATTTTCAACAAATGTGGTGAATTTTCCATCAACATTATGAACCTTCAACCAGAACAGTCAAATTTTAAAACAAGAAGATGAATTTTCATCTAAAAAGATAAATATTTAACTAGAGCACTTCAATTTCCAACCACGAAGGTGAATATTCAAACAAGAAGATTAATTTCCAAATAGAAAGAATCATTTTCTGAAAATAGATATGATGTTTCAATAAAATAGTTGAATTTCGAACTCAAAAAATGAAATTATTTTCAACCAAAAATGGAACAGTACCATTTTTAGTTTTAAAAACTCATTTTGAACAAAGCATCGGTGTTTCGTACTAAAAAAAGATTCTTTAACTGAAGGAGTTGAGTTTTCAAACAGATAAATTAACTTTGACTGAAAAAGATTAGTAAACGAAAATTTGATTACTCAAATTTTAAATTGAACAAATATATGTTTAACTAAACACATCGATTTTTTAACTGAAACTATGGAATTTTCAATTGGAATAAGTTAAATTTCCAAATAGAAAAAATTACTTATAATGAAAAAAACTATCTTTCAAAAAACAAAAAAACTTAATGTCAAAATAGGTTTAACTAAAGTTAGTCGAATTTTAAACCAGAATCACGAATGTTTAACTGGAAGGATGAACATTTTACTACTTAAGTTCAGTTTTTGCCAAAAATTTAATTTCCAGCCAAAAAAGTTCAATTTTCAACCAAAAAACATAAAAAAAACAGAATAGATGAAATCCAAACCATAAATATAAAGAAATTTTAACAAAAATTGAATAGTGACATTTTTGGTTTGAAAAACTAATCTTAAATAAAACATAAGAGTTTTCAACTAGATGAATGTTCGACTTAAATCAAACATCTTTGACTGTATAACATGAATTGTTGACCACGCAGAAGAATTTTTGAAGTAGAATATTAGCCTCCGAAGAAAAAGATATTTTTCTGCAAAGAACGATTTTGAAACAAAATATCTTAAGTTTCAACGAAATAATTGAATTTTTAATTAAAAAGACAAATTTTCACCGGAATGTCAAGTTCTGAACCAGAAAAGATCAAGTTTTCACAAAAACTGAAACAGTCGAATTTTCAGTTGAAGGAATGGATTTTCAACCAAACTAATGAATTTTCAGGTGTAATGATGAATCTTCAAATGAATAAATGTATTTTAGGCAAAAAGATGAATTTTGACCATGCAGAATAATTTTTTCCAAAAAGAGGCAAATTTTCCACAAAGTACATAAATTCTCAAAGAAATAGTTTAATTTTCAAATTCAGAAATAAATGTTCAACTAAAACTTGAATTTTCACCAAAAAAATATGAATTAGTTTTTAACAAAGTAGTTACACTTTCAACCAGAGGTGAATTTCGGATCAAAATAATGCAACTTTAACAGAAAAATTTAATTATCAACAAACAAGTTTAAATTATAAACAAGTTGATTTTTCAACTCAAAAAGGATGAATTTGCAATGAGCAATGTAATAAATTTTTGTATCATAATTCAGAAAGATTCCTTCTTCGGAATTCTACTTCTACTCTAAAGACTGCTTGAAGTACTTTCTCAATTTGAAATAAAGAAGAGGGAGCTTTAAAATTGTGACAAATTTTGAATTGGAGGACCGATTTTTCAAAGTTCCTCTCTTCTACATCCGAATTATAATTAGTTTAATTAAGATAATAATTTATATAATATTGGTTATATAATAATAATAATTATATTAATAATAATTAATAAATCTCACAGAGCAACAAATTTGCAAATTATCTTTCTTGTAATCGAAAAAAATTAAAATTCGTTCTCTCATGAAGTATAGATATATTCAAATATTTAGAAAATCATATTGAAGGAACGTTACATTCTTCGAATCAAATGATAAGATCTCTTTTTGCTTCATAAAAGAAAGCGGTCATTTCTCGTATTTTTTGTGTAGAATTTTTAATAGTCTAGGTTGATTCAAGTAAATTCCCGGTTTTTAATTAAATTCCTGGTCATTTCCCGGTTTTTTCCCGGCCAACGAAATTCCCGGTTTTCCGGTCAAGTTGCCACCCTGGTTTTGTTTCGGAGCTTTGAAAGCTCACGTAGACGAAACTTCTTAATTTATGACCATCAATTAAATCGTCTCGTCCATAAATATACACTTATAATATGAGGTTAGGTTAGATTATCTATGGTGGGTCGTGCAGAGGAATACGAAGTGATAATATTTCATTCACAGGACTGCAGTATCATTTTTCAATAGTTCAGCTTACCCGGCAGTTATATCGGCGAACTATATCGTTTGAACGTTAACCTCTGATGCTTCCATTGCGCCCTCGTTCTCCTCTACCTTTCTCTTGCTCGCACTCTGCCTCCACGAGACGCGGAGCGTTGGACCTAGTGAATTTTCGATGCAAATGAGGCCGCTGATACCCGCGAAATATAAATCCGGAAAACTGGCGAATATTTATGTCTACTATCTGATGACATTCCTGAACTCTCACTTGCCTTTATTCATCCGTTTCATTCTATCCCATCCGAAATCGTAATAACTCATTCCAAACTAAATTATTTCACTTCAAACGTCACATTTGTCTTGAATCTTTAATATGAAACTACATCCCGCAGAATCGTGAATGCTACTTCTACGAAAAATCGATCAAGCTAATTTTCGTAATTAACCAATTCAACCATTTTGTCGAATGTTCGTTTTTTTGTTGCTGAAAATCGATCTTTTTAAACTATTAAGTGTCAACATTTTCCTGAAGAATTCATTTTTTTTTAAATAGAAAATTTAAATAGTTGGTTTCAAATAGAAACCAATTTGTTAAAAATCGATTTTTGTTTGTATAAAGATTGATAATTTTATTCGGAAATTGATCTCTTCGGTTTGAAATTGGTCTACTTTGCTAGAAAGTAGTTTCATTCTGTTAAAAATTAATTTTTTGACTGAAAATCTAAATATTCCGTTTTTGGTTGTTTATTTACATTTTTTTGTTAAAAAAAAAACTTTATTTCTGAAAATTCATAATTTTAATTTGTATTTTCTTCGACATTCATGTTTTCAAAGATTGATTCATTTGGTTCAAGGTTCAGTTCTTTAGAAAGGATATCCAATATTTCTACAAGAAATCGTTTATTTCAAATTAAAATCAAACAAATTGGATGAAATTTTGGTTCATTAATCACTGGGAAATCTTTTCGATTGAAAATTCATATCTCTTAGTAGAAATTCCATCTTGTTGGTTATAACTGCTAATTTTTGATTATAATTTGATCTGTCAAGCTTGAGATTTAGGATTCAGCTATAATTTTGAAAATCCGTCTTTTGTCCCTGTACTCAACTATTTTTCATTAAAATAAGCATATTTCTCGGTTGAAATATCAACTATCAAATTTTTCATTTGGAAATCGTCTGTTGTAACGAGCAATTCAATAATTAATAATTCTTTATTCAATAAATAATGAGATTTTCGATTGACAGTTTTTTTGGTACAAATCCATTATTGGTATTGATATTATTGAAAATCAACGTCCATGGTACTAAATTCATCCCCTCCATTAGAAATTTCCTTTTCTTTTTGTCATTCCATCGACAAGAAACCTAACTGATGATTTTAGTTGTAAATTGAACTATTCAAGTATTAAATATTAGAAATAAAAACTGATTTTCATTCATAACGTTCATTTTTGAAATCCCTTAACACAACAGATTAAACATTGCAAAAAAAAAGAATTCCTGAAGAAATACCCTATTTCACGTAAAAATATCATTTTTTTACAGAATTTGAACTTGCAATTGAAGAAATAAATTTTCGATGAGAAAACAAAAGCGAATTTCCTACAAAATAGTTCATTTTTTAACCAAAGTGGAGAAAGTTCAAATAACATTACGAATATTTACCCGGAAAAAATGAATTTCAAACCAAGAAGATGAGTTTTCGACTAAAATAATAAATAGTAAACTGGAATACTTCAATTTTCAACCACGAAGGTCGATATTCAAACAAGAAGAAAAATATTCGGAAAAAAAGATTAATTTTCTGTCAAAAATTACAAAATTTCAACAAAATAGCTGAATTTCGGATTGAGAAAAAAATTAGTATCCTCAACTCATAGAGTTTAATGTTCAAACAAACGAATAATAGTAAACAAAAAAAAAAATTCAACCCAAAATTTGGATACTTAAATATTAAATTTAAAGAATAATATCTTGAGTTTAAAAGAAATTCTTATGAAAGAAAGAAACTAATTTTCAAACAAATCGTTAAATTTTCAAACCAAATAATGATTCTTCAAATAAAATTGTAAGTGTTCAACTGTAGTAGTTGAATTTTAGACCAGAAAGACGAATTTTGAACTGAAATGATGAAACTCCAACTGGGATGGTTAAATTTTTGGCTAAAAACTAACTTTCAACCAAATCATAAAGTTTTTCAACAAACTGATTAGATTTTGAACTATAAAATCAATCATTTCCAACGAAAATGGAACAGTCACATTTTCGTCTCCAACAATGAATTTAAAACTACTAAACATGAGTTTTGGACTAAAACGAAAAATATTTAACTGTATTAGTTGGATTGTTAACCGTACTGAAGAATTTTTGAATAAGAAGGTTAATTTCCAAAGAAGACAATAATTTGCTACTTTAATTCGATTTTTCAACAAAATATGTGGATTTTTGACAAAATATTTGGATTTCCAAGTTAAAAAGACAAATTTTCATCCAAATTGTTGATTTTTTAACAAGAAAAGATCAATTTTTCACTAATAATGAAACAATTAAATTTTCAGTTGAAGAAATTAATTTTCAACCAAGCTAATGAATTCTTGGGTAAAATGATGAATCTTCAACTGGAATAGATGTTTTTAAGCGCAAAAGTCGAATTTTTAACCATAAAGATTAGTTTTATACAAAAAGGCGTATTTCTCACAAATTACCTTAATGGTCCAAGAAATACTCTAGTTTTTAAATTCGAAAATCGACGGCCATGCACGCTTGGAAAACTAGTTCCCGCCCGATCACTGAAGTTAAGAATCGTTGGGCGCGGTTAGTACTTGGACGGGTCACATGCGAGAATACCGCGTGTTGTTGACATGTTGGCGGGAGACTGTGTCATCCTGTGTATTCAACTCAACCAATTACGACTCTTTACGAGTTACGCTTATCCAACAATGGTGGGGTAAGCGTAACTGGTTTGATGGTACAAACAAACAAAAACAATTTCCCTCAATATTAAAGTTAAATCTCAAGCAGGTTTGACCACTGCTATTGTCACTTTCATAGAAATTCAAAAATTTCGAGACTCTATCATCCACTTAAACGACGCCTAGGTCAAATAAAGCACGTGATTGTTGCAGGATTACACGTCAGAAAAGCAAAGTCTAATTAGTATACTCGCAATCGTTTTGATCGCATGCCCGTTATCATGTATAACGAGTTCATGGGAAGGATATCACGCAAGAACCTAGACTTTAAACATGCCTACTCCATGCCCGCTTCGAAGTGGTCATTTGTGAATCGAGAAAATTGCGACTTGCAGTTCTGTAAATTACTGAAAAAAGCGACACGAAAAATAAATATCACCTTTGATACTCGCGATTCATGAACAAGAATAAAATTTGACCTCGAAGATTCCAGCAGATCTCCCAGATTTGGTGTTTCTGACGAAAATTTTCCCTAATCTACGACAGAAAGAGAGAAGAGTAAGGAGAATGAAGATTTGTGAAAGGGGGAAATTTAACAAAAGCAGCAATGTGAGCCTCGAAGACAGGGGCCGATTTCAATTGTCGCGTCGGGGGGACTTTCACAGGTCTGCTTGGGGTAACTGTGGTCCTACTCCTCCCACTTTCTAGGATTGCTATGAGAGTGGAATTGATTAAATAATTGGCCCCTTAGATTGGGGGCTAGTTTCTGGAATGAATATGCTGGCGAGAAGCCAACCTCGGTTCACCCGAGCTCGAGTTGTGGGGTGAACCACCCGCGGACAAAGTGGCGTGGGGCCATGGAGACAGAAGACGGCTTAATAATGGCTTTGATTGGAGGTGGAAAATGTGGTTGTCGAGCCGAGTATTACTTGGTAGCTCTTGCTAGCTTCCTCATGGGAATTTCCAACCACCTCGAAACAGTCTCAGGGACAGGGCACGAACACGCCTTGATAGATAGCTTCCGTTGATCCAAGCCGCCACTGATTTTTTCACAAAGGGGAGAAGACAAGGGAGCTTTAGGATGATTCCTCGATGAAATATGTATCGCTTTATACCGCTTTATTCTCTAATTCGGTGAAATATTACCTTTTTTCAGTCAAAATATATAAGTTACATATTTTTCCCTAATGGATGATTTAGTATCAAGCTAGGTGCTATAGATCTTCCAAGATGTTATAACTGATATTTTAAGTTCGAGGTCTTCATAACAAACTGCATATGGGTCATTTCAGGTCACAAGTATTCACTTTTCAATATGATACATGAAATTCACAAGTTATCATATTTTGAACTTGCAAAATCTAATGAAGATTACTTTTTTGAAATGCTCAATAGTAAGAATCAATTATTCATTAGAATCTTAATTTTTCAGAATAAGTTCATAATTGCTCATACTTTGACTTTGTAATTTGCGAAAAATATTGAGTATTTATTTATCCGGGAAACATACAGATAATGTAGGACCGTGTTACTTCGAGCGCGAGCTGCTGCATCGTCCTACCCAGTCTACCACGAGCATGCAATTCGAGTACATTGACTTACGTTCCCGTGCATATTTTCCCAAAGACTTACAGCCAATCAACTTTGAATGAGAGTCAGCTAGAGTTTTTTGCGAATTCTGTTAAATGAATTATGTTTACCAAATTCGTTTTATGCATAAGCAATGTTTTTAATATCAGCGAATGAACAATAATAATCCGTGTAAGCTGTAGTATTTCGAAGGAAAACATTTCTATACGGCACAGTGGAAACAAAGTTATCACTTAAGATTTTCGTTATTATTTTCAATATTATTCGAAATTTTTTTACGAAAGTCTACCACGCGCATGCGAAGTCGAGTACGTTGACTTACGTTTTCGTGGATATTTTCCCAAAGACTTACAGCCAATCAACTTTGAATGAGTCAGCTACAGTTTTTTGCAAATTCTGTTAAATGAATTATGTTTATCAAATTCGTTTTATGCATAAGCAATGTTTTTAATATTATCGAATGAACAATAATAATCCGTGTAAGCTGTAGTATTTCGAAGGAAAACATTTCCATCCGGCACAGTGAAATCAAAGTTATCACTTAAGATTTTCATTATTATTTTCAATATTATTCGAAATTTTGTACGAAAGTCTACCACGAGCATGCGAAGTCGAGTACGTTGACTTACGTTTTCGTGGATATTTTCCCAAAGGCTTGCAGTCAATCAACTTTGAATGAGAGTCAGCTACAGTTTTTTGCAAATTCTGTTAAATGAATTATGTTTATCAAATTCGTTTTATGCATAAGCAATGTTTTTAATATTATCGAATGAACAATAATAATCCGTGTAAGCTGTAGTATTTCGAAGGAAAACATTTCCATCCGGCACAGTGAAATCAAAGTTATCACTTAAGATTTTCATTATTATTTTCAATATTATTCGAAATTTTGTACGAAAGTCTACCACGAGCATGCGAAGTCGAGTACGTTGACTTACGTATTTGTGGATATTCAATCAATTTTGAATGAGAGTCAATTTCAGTTTTTTGCGAATAGTGTTAGATAAATGATGTTTGCCAGATTCGTTTATGCATAAGCAATGTTTTTAATATTATCGAATGAACAATGATTCGTGCAAGCTGTAGTATTTCGAAGCAAAACATTTCTATACAGCACAGTGAAATCAAAAGTTATCACTTAGGATTTTTATTATTATTTTCAATATTATTCAACATTTTTGTACAAAATCATGACCTCGTTAGATACGAATTTTCTTGTCTATTCTACTTTTCGTTTCAAAGCTCGCTCTGATACATTTTTTGAAGAGCTAACATATTCGAATCTAGGTCAAGAAGAGTAAATTTTCTCTTTTAATTGGTGATTTTGTACGGCTTCGATGCAATGTAACTTTGTTGTCTCCTTTACAAATGCATAATTTTCTGCAAAATCACGAATTTCAAGACATGGCTCATATTGCAATTTTTTTTTACATTTTTGTAACAAGTTGCCTACTCATTCGCGATGAAAGAATGAATAAGGAATGCTTTACCGGATTCGCAAAAGTTTTGAATGAATGGGATGAAATATCAAAACTTCATCATCTCTGTCACTTTCTAGACAGTTATTTGCATGTTCCCTACAAATGTAATTCCGATAAAAACATTGCTTGTGCATAAAACGAATCTGGTACACATAATTTATTTAACAGAACTTTCAAAAAACTGTAGCTCTCATTCAAAGTTGATTGACTGGAAGCCTTTGGGAAAATATCCACGAAAACGTAAGTCAACGCACTCGACTTCGCATGCTCGTGGCAGACTGGGTAAGGCGATGCAGCAGCTCGTGCTCGAAGTAACACGGTCCTACATTATTTGTCATATCTCAAAAACTTATTGACGGTCCACTCTAAAATTTTCGTGATATACTCTCTAAAGTATATTCCAAAATTACATACGAAAAAGTTCATTTCTGAGATACTTTTTTTTTGTAAATGCAATTTGTTTACCATTTTTGTATGTTTCCCGGATAAATAAATACTGAATATTTTCCGCAAGTTACAAAGTCAAAGTATGAACAATTATGAACGTGTTCTGAAGAATTCAGATTCTAAAAAGTAATTTATTCTTACTTTTGAGTATTTCAAAAAAGTGATCATTAGATTCTGAAAGTTTAAATAATGATAACTTGTGAATTTTACAAATAAAATTGAAAAAAATACGTGTCTTCTATTTTTGTGTTAAAATCAAGAAAAATATAGCTTTGAGTCAATTTAAATTTTAGTGGTAAATCTGAAGTCAATATATTTTCGAATGAAATATATATATTTCATTCAAAAATATAGGAATAAATTCTATTGGGCCCTCAAATTTGAAATTACTTTATTAACAAAATTTTCGATTCTAAACTGTATATCTACTAAGAAAAATTCTAATCATTCATTATTTGGTGTGGATCCTTTTGAAGTTAAAGCTGCAGGAGTTTTATTTCAATGGGAATTGTGTTCGTTGAACTGAATTACTTTTTTTCATATCAAGTTCCTATCTACGTTATTATAGGATATAAAAAAAGTGTTTTATCTCACGAATAAAACGAACTGTAACAGTTTAATTTATAACTTATAGTTTTTATTTCTGCAGAGTTATGTAGCCCTGGGGCTTGTTGAAATAAACTCTAAATTCCAAATTTTACAACATTCGATGAAAGGTTATATTCCATTTAATTGAATCCGGAATTTCCTATTCCATTCACTCATTTCAATTTGATGATTTTTTCATGTTGAATTTATAAATTCTAGATTATTCCACAATTATTGAAAGTGTTCTAAAATGCTATCACCCGGGCCACTATGAGGGGCTTATAAGGGACCCTCAAGGGAAACTATAAGGGCAACCACGAGGAAAGAAGCTCATTGTGGTTCCGCAAGTCAATTCAATGAGAGGCTACGCCTGGGATGCCCTCATGAGCCCCTTATGGCCTAAGGAAACTCATCACTCACTCCATTTTTCCACGAGGGTACTTTGAAAATTTTCTTTCTAAAATTCCAAGTAGAACAATTGAAAATCCAGTGACCTGAACACTGAAAATGAAATCCTTTGAAGAAAAACAATGAAAACTTTGAGGTCTTCAAACGTAAAAAATGTCAAGTAGAATTTACTCAAAATAATATTATTACATGTGCTATAAATAGAAATTTAATATGATTAGATAGGATTTTCCATTAGAAAATAAAAAAATTACTGGTCCAGAAATAAATTGACGCGTTTCACAAATAAATTGGAAGAATTTTTGTTTTTCTAAAATAGAATAAAGTAAAAAAGAGAAAGAGTCCTCAGTGCAAAGAGGAGGATTTTTATTCGAGTTTTATGATTTAAATTGCATGCTCCGCATATTCTTTCAGGACAATTGAGTCAGCAGTTGATTTTATGTTTTCTTTTTATGACTGTACGTGGTGCGTCGCCCTCTGATCACCAAAAGACGTGGGTTTCAGAAGAGAAATTCACCGTGACACTCCACATTTCTCCTTTTGGTTGCTGCTCGCGAGGTTCTTGTAATGCCCCTATCATTTTCCGCCATTCCTCTTCATTCAGAGGATTCAGAGCTTCGCTTTTAGGACCTTCAGGACATATAGACATCCAGGACTTCTGTCCATACAACCAACATGGTCTCTCCTAGTGGCATCGGTAACGCACAATGCTTCCTATCTGGCTGTACTGTGATCAGTAGCGCGTACTAACGAGACGCATAAATTGACAATTTCGCCCCGCGTTTTGACCAAGCAGGATCATGCCAATAATTGGTATCCAGGGTCAGAAACTCACCAATTCTCGCTGGTTCTACTATAGAGAGGACGTTATATTGTCTGATGCACCACGCGATCTATGATTCAAAATTTTGCTTTGTACCACCAACTCAATTTCTTCGTTTAAACATTTTGCAAATAAAATAGGTCAAGCGAATTTTCCCGAAGCAATCATATTTGTCGAGAACCACCTGTTTTACAAGACTTCCATGTCTACAAAGGACAAGGTTTTAGCACAGTTGGAAGAGCTGGAAGATAACTTATTGCCATGTATCATTGTGGATCGTTGAGTTTCAACCAGCCCTATCCGACTCGTGTGCATTTCATTTTCAGACTATTTTTCTATGAATTTTCTTTTGCGAAATTTCGCCGCATGGTGGCGCTTCTCGCACGTGGCCCGACTTTTGGATGTAAGGCACGTAAACAAATGTGGAATTTCATTCAAAGTTTATAATATTTGTTATTATTCATCGCGATGTGTGTCAAAATGTTTGTATTTAAGTGTGGCGATTCTAAAGCCACCTATTAAAGTGAAATTGAGTGCCGAAGATATAGCATGGAAGAGGGAAGTGGAGGGTCCTGCCATAATAATGTACATAATCAAATTAGTATTCAAGAGAAAAAAATGAAGATTTGACATCTATTCTTTCGCATTTTATTGCCCAAAAAATAAATTAGAAAAATAAATTCGAAATCAATTTTTGATTACCTCTCGAATCGGTGCACAAATTTTCCTGTATAATATTCCCCCGAAAAAAATTAGTAGAAAATTTCAAACTGTACAATTCAAATAGAAAAGCGAAAAAACATACATTAATATCAACAACTCCTGAAAATTGAAAATAAGACACAAGAATCCAAAGACCAAATTCGGACTAGAACTCTGAAGCGTCCCTATTGAAATTCAAATTGAAAGAGTAAAAATAAATGAGAAGACATCCTCCGAATTACTTTCCTTCCCTTTTTCCTTTTTTTCGTGTTTCTTATCACTTCTATTCTAGAATCACAATGAAATAAAACTAAAGTTATTATGTTATTGCAATGCAATTTGAAAATGATTAAAAACAGACAAAAGGAAGCAAAAAGAGGAGGAAGAGGATTTCGGGGTTACCTTCTCATTTTTCCTTCCTCTTTTGTTATTTCTGTGTTACTTTTTCCAATTTCAATGGAGACATTTGAGGGTTGTGATCCAAATTCGATCTTTGGATTTTTGAGTTTTGTTTCATATTTCACTGATTTTGGAAATATGTGACTTTCACCTCATGGTTTTCGTATAATTACTAATTTAGTCAGGACTTTAAATGGGGAGTCTTACAGCTCCCAATGGTTGAATTGCAACGACTGCTAATTATAAAATTATTTAATTTTGCAGGTTTGAATTTGACCATTTAGATTTCGCAAATCTCGCCTTTCAATTTTCAAATCCAGAACGTTACAAATGTAAATATAAGAGTTTACATTATTTTTCTGAACCTGATAGGAAGTTTTTATCAAATTTTTTTTTATTATTATCATCTTTTTCGAAAATGATTCCAATTAAGATAAATTCCAATCCATAATTTTTTATTTATAATATTTACGAACTTGTTATATGTGCAATGTGAATTTCCCGAAAGTAAAAATTTTAGAAATAATGGCCTAATAATTACGAAAAAATTGAATTTGTAACTCGAATTCGATCATTTTAGTTCGCTGATTCAATCATTCAAAATTCAAATAGTAAAAATTTGAGTATTTCAAATTTAAAAGCCTAATCATCCAGTAATTCTACGTTTGAAGCATTGATGAGTGTTGAGTAATTTCAGATTAAAAAATTTTTAACTTCTTGGTTCTTGACTGAAAGAGCTTCACGTAATATTTATTTGTCGTATTACTCAATTCAATTATTCCTCAATTCAATATATTTATGTAGAAAAGCATATATATGTCGTTATCAGTTTTCCGGGGGAGATACAAAAATGTATATTTTTCACACATGATATTTTTGATTCGCCCTTTCAGTAAATGTTTTTTATCAGTACTAATTCATAAAATATTCTCTACGTATTTCACACAACATGAGGTCATTATTCGATGATAAAAAAAATCAAATCTCACTTTCTGAAACTTGTGCACATTATTAGGAAATAGTTATTTCACAATTTATTCCACTCCATAACATTATGCATCTAACTTACCCCCTAGAAATAGTCTCACTAAAAAAAATAACTATTTTTTGTAATAAATCATCTTCAAACTCCTGAAATGTTTTGATATTACATTTTTGAAATATTTTTCCTATTAGACTTCATGCAAACACAGGGCCAGGAACGTGGAGCGCCACCACGCGGCAAAAATTTTCAAAAGAAATTCATAGCGAAATTGTCCGGCCATCTTTAGAGTCGGATAGAGCTGTTTTCAACGAAAAATAATAACAAATAGTTTTTCAATTTTCACTCAAAGAAGAAGGATCCACTGTTGAAAAAAAAAACAGAATCCTTTGAAGTTCAAATGATTTAAATTAACAAACTTTAATGACCACAATAAATCTCTCAAGCACGCTTTTCGTAAAGAATTAGGAGAGAAAACTTTTTGGCTAATTGATTTGGAGAGGTTAGCATGCCTTTGTGTTCAAACAGTGAATACCGCGTTAACTTTCTCGTTAATTTATTGGATGTGGTATTGGGCTAGAAGAGCGTTACGTCCGTAAAGTGGCGGCTAAAGCATAAGAGCTAAAGCGAAATGCAGCAATAACGTTTCGAGAAGCTGGCGGATTCTTAAGGTAATCTCGGTTTAGGAGAATAGCGCCCTCTTGCTCCTTCGGTACTGTCGTAAGGTGATCCTTCTTTAATCATTTTTCTTTACCATCAAGGATTGACAGTGCAACGATTTCAACCCAATAAAGTAGTAGTTCCGCTAACTCCTTGAGCCTGGTAATAGGATTTGGAAATAATTAGTATTAAGGCTCTTATAAACGCCAATAAACATCGTAGAGGATCAATCGGAATCAATTTTGAAAACGATCAAATGAAGAAACGTGGTTTATAGATAAGAATTCCTTCAATTTTTGTATTGAAGAAAATTAATTTAATAATTGACATTCTATCCTGAAGAAAAGGGAAGCCGAAAGATAATTGTTGTAAAAGAAAGAAAATGAGATCTTTATCAAGGCTTGCGTGAAGAATGTGTAATGAGGCTCATTACGCAACACTGTTCCCGTGGTTGAAGGAAAACTAGTCAAAGGAATTCGTACTTTTATATCAATTTGAACAAGTCAGAACAATCAAAAGATATGCGAAGTATGTCAACCGATGAAAATGCGCCCGTTTCACAGAAAGGACGCTTCCTGAATTATAAATGCTGAGTCGCCTTTGTAATTGCAATTACTAGGGAAATTCCAGGGCAGTCCGCAATGTTCGGTGTAGCGGAAACGGCAGCTCTCGGATTAAAACTGAGTGTCTTTGAACATAGAGAATTTTCGGGCACGATGAAGTGTGTTGGAAATTGCAGTGGTAGAAATGTTGGCTCTTTCTACCCAAAATTGACTATGTTAATTCGAGATGGAACATTTCTATGTTTGCGCGGACCTGCCGCTAAGTTTCACGGAATCGTTAGAACATTTTCGCTAATACTTCA
Source organism: Neuroterus valhalla (assembly GCA_011762715.2). Classification (NCBI taxonomy): domain Eukaryota; kingdom Metazoa; phylum Arthropoda; class Insecta; order Hymenoptera; family Cynipidae; genus Neuroterus; species Neuroterus valhalla. Next base: position 9,386 of record WSXT02214345.1, on the reverse strand, counting down.
TTCTTAACTTTCTATCATTCTTCCAAAGATTTCGAATCACGTATTGTATATTAATATACTTATTTGAACCATTGATATATCATTCAGGTTAATAGAAATAATTTTTTTTAATTATTATATTTGGTTACATTTTTTTATTACTAATTGAACGTAACGTGCCATGTGGAACCAAAAACCTTGTAGTAATAGAATATATAGACAACCCCTGAATCAAAATCACTAAGCAGTTAAAATTTACCAATTACGAATTTGAGCATACAAGATATACTTTCTTGATGTTTTTTAAGTCCTTGGTTGAATAATTAAAAATGAAGAGACTTGAATATTGGAGATTGAAAAACTCACTTATTTCACAATTAAGGTTGCATAGGTGACATATAAAGTCTTTCATAGACCCTTCAATAACGATTAATACGTAATTTCAATTTGGAAAATGTATGGTCAATTTTACTTTCTGAGATTGAAGGATTAAATATATTAAACTTTTAAAATTGAGCTATTCTAAAGAATGTGGAAAACTAATAAATTGAAAAAAAGGGATTAAAAATTGAACACTGAAAAAAAAAGTTTTTTCCCCACCTAGGAAATTTTTTCTTCGCCTAGAGAAACTGGTATTTTAGTTATAAAAAAACAAAAGTTTTTTTCCGTCACTAATAAGTGAGCTGATTTTAGAAAAACTCGAGTTCCTTCACATCAAAATACCAAAATAAAAATATGGCTGACTCAACCTCACTTGGTTCACACAGATTCAAGTGATAATAATTTTATATTACTACCGGCCTTTTTTATTATGACTAATATAACAAAAATTCAATTGATAATTAAATTATTAGAAAATTCAACTTTCAGTTATTTTTAACGGATTGATTTATAATTTGTTTTATTACAATAAATTTGTACATTGGATAACCCATCAAAAACTTGCAAATTCTTGCTAATTAAAATTTTTTAATTGGAGGTAAATCAGACAATTTCTGGCGCCACCGTTGCGGTCGCTATGGTAACGACAAACTAGGCTTTAGCTATGGAAAAACTTCAGTATTCTCAGGAGAAAAGTATCAGGTTATTAATATTCAGAAACTTATACGGGATATTAAGAAACTCGGATGAAAATATTTTGTATTCTTGGTGGAAAAAACTTTTTTTCTCAGTGAACAATTCTCCAATGTTGAAACAAAAACGATTGCAAATTTCGTTTGAAACTCAAAGACTTTGAAATTCCAATTCCATGTTTCTAGAGTGTAATATCCAACTTCAAACTCGAATCCAAAAGTAAAACTGACAATGTGGACAAATTCCAATTGTAGCGTCAGGAATTAGGCCATGCTGTTTTGAACATTTAAATTGGGAATTATTTACTTTTTGTTAATCCACTGATATTTTTCCACTTTTAAAGCTTTTTACTTTATATTAAATTATTCGATCGGGAATTCTTTAGAGATACAATTATTTACGCATTCAAAACTGTAGTTAAAAATTTTTTGATGCCAATGTAAACGATAGTGCATAACAAACTCAAAAGTTCTGAATTGAAAATATTACACAAAGTGTGCATTTTAATATGAATGTTAAGGACATGTTATACATTGTTCACGTGACCCAAATTATCCATTTTTTATGCAGCTGAACACGTACGCACCGAGTGAGATATCAAGTTCAAATTTTGGGAAAAGCCTAAAAAAATTTATTCTACGTTTGTATACAACATTTGGTTTGAAATCAAAAAAAGTTTTTTTTTCAAGATTCAAAGAAATTTCTTCTATAAATTTTGAACTAAATGTTGCATACAAAAGAAGTTGATTGTTTTCTAACATGGCCTTAAAGATCTGAATTTCATGCGCATAAAGTTTAGTGATGTCAATCTGTAATCTTTTGAAGTTATTGAACGGATGTGTTTGCTAACATTAAAATCGGTTCCGGTCAGAAGATAGAACTACTCTCATTTTGCGGAGTTCCCAAGTCATTTTTCCGTTTTCCTGGTCCATTTGTTGAATAATGAATAAATGAATATTATTATTATTGAAACCTTAGAGCAAATCTCTCATGATACATTCATTACCTATATTATTCAATTCTTTTTGCATTTTAATTGAACGCAATTGAAAGCGCGAAACCTTTCGAACTCTGAGCATACTCAATTACTATTTCAAATTAACTAATAACCATTCATCGAATGAGATGCTTTTCACAAACCACGTTGGAAGGGTTTACTGAACCTCAATGTGAACTTCTATTGGTGAAATTATTATTTTAATTTGATGAACATAAAAAGCCATTCTTCCCCTTTGTCCTAGTTCCTACTCGAATCTGCGGTTAGTCGTAATTTCCAGATAAAAATATTGAAAAATATGATACAATTGATCTCAATGAATCTACTGTGGAGGTAAAAGCGAATAAGAGGAAAGCATGGAAGCTGTATATAGTAATTAATGGCTATCCGCCTTTGCCGATACGATTTCCGAAGAGCATGTCCGAATTCGAGACATGGATAGGCTTTCCTGCCTGACGTGGATTTGTCGATATGGCTAATTTGTTTTTCGCAACGGTGACAGTGGTTCGCTGGGACAGACAAGCGCAACGGAACCCGAGGCAGTCTGAACCGCTGGGTTTCTATTTTTAATCAGAATTAGAGCCAAATTCAGTATATCGGGTGTTCTTCAATTTAGGACACTGAAATTTCCGAATTATCGAAATAGTACAATTTATTTACTTTGAAGATAAATTTTTGCATTTTTTATAGTAGGTTACGTATCATATAATGAGTCACGTTCCATGTATATCAAAGATTGAATTCGAAAAGGGCGCAGTCCCTCGATTTGCATAGGCTAATCTGTAATTATTTGAAACTACTCTGCTCTCTACGAATGAAGTACGATCGTATACATGCAAACTTATAATTGTCCAATTCCAAGAGACTTATAATTGTCTGATTCCAAGGGACCGGAATTCATGTTTTATTCATAAAATCCTTTATTCGTAAGCATAATGCGCACTATTAAGGGTCCAAATTTATTGGCGCATATGCAGCTGGTAATTATGTCTCCTAGATTAGGGGTCACTTTGCCAAAACATACGGCAAAAAGATAAGCATACATAGGTTCCCCAAGAAAATAGATGTATTCCGCTGGCTGCGAGCTTACTTTGTCCAGAAACAACACCAGAGACCTCGGAACAATGATTTTTCACTTGCGACATTATACGTCGAAACACTTTCTTTCACTATTGGGAGAAGATTCAGAGACATTCAACAGTCCCTGAGCAAACAATGTACACGCGATTTGGGGACGAAAAAGCTCACATAAGGTGAGAGTAAATAGGAACCATGTGTGTGAATGAAGGACGGTAGAAGCCCGAGGTGATTTCTAATTTGAACAAAAAGACATAGACAACCCTTTTCCCTCTGGACAGAAAATTACCAGACGAAGAGGAATGATTATTTTCATTATCTCCAAATATTAATACGGGAAGTTAAAATTATATGGTGAAGAACCTTTCTGTATGTAAAAAATCGATGTACAGTTAGTGTCTGCTTAATCAGGTTGCGTTCGTTTGTAACCAATCAGTAAAAATCACCTGTTAAAGTGGACGCCGGATAGAGTGACAAATGATATGGTCTGTGAATACTGGGTGTAACGTTTCAAATCGTGTCGTACGCACAAATGGTATTGATATTTGATATCTGCTCCTTAACGACATCTGTTATGGAAAATCTTTCATTAAAAACAAAAAATAAAAATCCATATTTGTGTTCAAAGAATTCTATTTCTGAAATGTTGTTAGTAACCTTAGACATTTCCCTTTACTTAGGACTTCAATAATAATTGAAACAGAAATTTAAAAAATCATTTGATTATACCTAACCTGGTAAGGATAACAGGGCTCGTACTTATTCAGAGATAAAAAATAGATAGTAGCATCGATTTAAGAGAAAAGTAGCAAAATAGCAGCATAGGATATAATAAACGATAAATTTAAATTCTGGCCTCAAATCTGGAATGGAATAGAAAAAGTCACAAAACTCCCGCATAAGTTGCATGGAATTGGGAAAACTGTGTTTATATGGGCAAAGAAAACATCCACCGCAGACAAAGAGGCGCTGCTGTATCAAAACAAACATGGCTGCCTATGGGATTCAGCATGCATATGATTAGCATTAGTCTTAACACGTTTATTCGAGTATAGTATAATTTGAATTGTCGGTACTCTCTCTAAAAACATTGCGTGATTATGCTGTTGCAATGCCGTCTTCCAGAAACATGATCGAAGGTGAAAGAGCGATAATTCGTGATAATTTGCACTTGCAAAGCTGGTACGAGCCATAGATTTTATTTAATGATCATGATAACAATTCTATATAATAATCACGTAATAACTGTATAAAAAACAAACAAGGAAATACATAATTATCAACGCTGAAATGCAGAGAGCAAACTAGTATTTGTTGATCAGTATCTTGGGTCGTTTTGACCATTCGGAACGCTTATCAACAACAATGCTTTCTCCAACAAGATTTTTCACTGTAATAGAACCACTGCCAAATTTTTGTACTTTATGGAAACTCAAATTAGTGTTGATATTTTTTTTCGAGTCACAATTGACAACACAGCACACATTGCCTTTGCGAGTATCGCTTCCTTTTCTATGGTTCCAGGAGAATCCCATTTTAAAGATTTTATATTAACTTAATTAACGTCTTATGTACTTTCTAACTGATTAATCTGACACAAAATTAATTAATATTGCGTCATTTCAGTGTAACACGCATGTAAACAATGCTACGTGTATCCCATAGGCAGCCATGGTGGTTAGTTCGCTAGATGGCCATCAGGTCTCGGACTGCAACTTTAAATTCCCAATAGTAGTACATAGAGAAAGTTTAAGATAAAATATTCTAATTTTTAAAACATAATTTTTAAGAAGATAATTAGATCAAACGCTGTACGTATAGTATGGAAAAATACTTGAAATAATGAATAACTTAAATTTTCTTCCGACAAGCATAATATCCTATGAGTTGCAAATTACATTTGCGAAAATCAGAATTATTGTTGAACGCATTTCAATCTTCGTGCAGTTTTAAGGCATGCATACAAAAATTGAACAAAATAGTGTCGTTAAGGAATTACACAAAATTATTCTGGTATGCAGTGTGCATTTTCGAATTCCTGGTATTTTTCAGGTTTTCATGGTAATTTGAAAAAAAACGACCTCACACTGACTCCATTCCTGAAAGAAATGCGAGTTTCGAAGCAAGAGAAAAATCTCATTGGAGAGAATAAGCGCAGAAAATGAAGTTCTTACTTCATGGCTTATGATCAGCATCGCCTAAAACTTAAGGAAACTGGACTTTACCGAACTTTAACATACAATTTTTACAGTCTTTACAGACAGTCTTTCCCATACAATTTTTCGGAATCCTTCTCATCAAATGCGATTAGTAGATTTGATTCGTAGCTCTAAAATGTCGTACAGTATGAAACGGATGCAGTGCAAAATAGATCAATCTGAAATATTTACGATTTATATTTGTATGTATTAGCCTTTTAGAATACCGAAAACTGGGACTAAGTGACGTATATCTGGGAAAAGCAGCTCACCCTCAATCTGCATTTAAAACTTGATATTGGCTCTTTTGCGTTTTGCAATTGAAGATTTACAACTCCTTTTTGCAAGCCTTTACATATTATGGCTTGAAGAAGCAAAGATCGCCTTCAGAAATGAAAAATCAAGAGTTTGCCGCTTTCCCCCATGTGCGCTGCTGATCTTCAGTTTACGGTATTTCCGGATATACATTATTCTATGCTTGAAATTGTAGACATTTTATTTAAGCTAATCGGTAGGAAAGCTCGAAAATCTTCTAAGAGGAAAAGTGTAGAAATAATGTCACTGTCACATAGTGTCATTGGTAGCAAGAGTACGGACCCTGGAACATAAGCAATCATCTATCTCCTGAACATGAATACGTTTTTATATTTTTGAATGTTGTAAGATCTCAAATATGTCAAATCAGGAAGAAGAACACGATACAAATTCGTAAATTTGACACACTTCTCAGGAATTGGATCAGTATTTTGGGCAGCATAAGCACGCACGAGTGTACCAGACGTATTGGTACTCGTGAGAGAACTAGTAACGGGATAGAACGATCTCGTATGCTTGTATTTTCATCCTCAGGAAAAGTGGTGCGTGTCCCAGGAAGTTGAGAAAAGCGAAGCAGGAGATGGAAACGATCGATGCGCACGCGAGTTGCAGTCAACTTCGACTCACAAGCAGCACGCTCTGTTTGCTGTTGATCTTGGTTTGCATGATCTGCTCGCGTGCTATTTGACGAGACCAGTATCGAGATATTGCAAACAAAAAAAAAAGTGAAGAAAAAATAACAAATAAATAGCCATGGTGGAAAGCAACGCGAGTCAGGTGAGATTCCAGTAACGAAAGCATCAAAGTGCAAACGCTGGTGAAGGCTAGTCTTAATGAAAGAAAACTAGAGATTCGAAAAGCTTCGTAAATGTGCACACCAGTGGGTGCAAATCCTAACTTTTTCTCATAAATACTGGTTATCAAAATAGCCACTGGCTGTTTGCAAGCGAATCTGCTATTCTCCAGAAATGGTCATAGGTCTCGCCGAGGGGTGGACAGAATTGTACAAGGGGTGAAACAGGGATGTGGTAGAATGGGTAGAAGTGTTGTACGAGACTGGGTTTAATACAGTACAACGCAGTAGCGTAGGCTTTATGATGACGAAGAGCACCTGGGGGACCAGAAACTGCAATTTCCTAGTACAGCGGTAACCTGCACCTGTTCCGTCCTATGTACACACATACCTTCAATTGCAATAGTCTGAATGTGTCAAAAGTACATAGAAGTGTAGTCAGGCATAGAGCGCCGTTTCAAGTGCGAACAATTTGTAGCCGGGCAGATCCACGAAGTCAGCTTTCTTTATTGCAACTTCTTTTGGGTAAATTTGAAGGCAAGATAGTGAAGAACATTCCAGATTCAGAAGCTTTTCCTACAAGGTTAATTTTATCATCATAAATATACTGTTGGTATGTATTATGAATGCTTTGCATTGCGATTGTAGTCACTATTCCGATCACTGGTTTGGAAGATGGTATCAGCCAGAGATAGGGAAGTAGGTGAATGAGTTTTCTCTCATCTGCAGTTTAACCCTGAAACGTGTACCTTGTTGAGAAGCAGAAGCCCCTTTCCAGTGCAGTACTCTCAAACCCATTACCATCGACTTGCCAAGTCTGGTAAAGTGCCTTAACGAATCGTAAGTCGGACCGCTGAGAAAAAGTTTTCACTTACATTTATCTTTTTTCCTTCCTCGCTAATTTTTACCGCGCGAGATTCTTGGCAAATTATTGCACGAACAGTCTTACGCGGCAGGAAAGTTCAGGGCGCAGGAAAAGCAGAATTCAGTAATGTACGAATCAAGTTTTGAAAACTATCTTTCGATCATTATGGTATTATTTCCTCCTAGTTCCTTCTAGTGCATCAAGTATTCCAAAAAAAAAAAAAAACGCTAGTAGGATTAGCAAAATGGAGGCTGTCTCGTAGAATATGTATGGACCATGAAGTGTAATTTAGTGGAACATGCAAAGCAATGGTACGGGTGTCAAGGGTGATCCGGTTACACAAGTACAATCTGAATAAACGACTCAAAAGAAGAGCAGAGCTGGAGGCTCTTGGTAGTACATTTCCGTATAGTTCGGAGGTTGCTCCGCAGAAGTCGAGCATAATTTCTTGGTGACAGCGTGGCGCCGGCTTTTCAACCCTTATAATATCCTCAACGCCCTCGCTCTGACCCCCTCTTCTCCGCCCCTTGCTCCAGGGAATACATTTCCATGCATTTTCCTGAGCCGCTTCTCCAGGTCTTCCCTTGAACCTTCTGCTTCGTCTGACTTCTCCACCGCTACTCACCTAAGTTGCTCTATCTCTGACAAACCCCCCAGGCTCCTTCTCGGTTCTGTTTTCCTTACACCTGTCTCCATCCTAGTCTCTCGCTACCTACTTCTTTGGTCCTCGCTTTAATTACCAACTTTTCTTTGTTTTTCCAGAAATTCACGTCCACGACCACCTTTTTCACGCCAGCAACGGCCGAAACATCCTGCCATTCTTCAACCGTCTCTCCCTCCCCCAACCCTTCCCTTAACTGAGGAATAAAATACAACTGAATCGGAGGAATATGGGTTTGACTCATCGAACGATTTACTATAAATTTTGAAGACACATGTGTATATGATTTTTCATATAATATATGATATAAACTATTGCCTCATTCACTACAAATTTTATAGAACTAACGGAATAATTTAATCAAATACAGAATGGCTCTGGCTACTCAACATTGAGTTTTCAAAACTAAACAACTTGTTATAATCTGTGGTATTTGGGAAAAAATTTCCAAATAACGAAAGTAATGCGGAAGCATAGCAAATTCGGAGCATCTGAAACTGAAAGCTTATGACTCCAAATTCAAGGACTTCAAACTCAAAAGTTCAATATTTAGCAATCTACAAGCGAGAACAAATTTTAATCATACAATTTATGCCATAAAAATTGGAAAATTCCTACTTTGAAGTCTCCGAGCAACAAAAGTCCAGAAACGGAGTGCCTGTTTTATTACTTTCAAGATTGAAAAATTCAACGGTTGAAGCAGAAAAACTTTGACAGATTGACTGCTGGAAACCCAAGCATAATTATGGTATAACATAAAGCGCTTTTAATTCGAGATTCTTAAAGGGCACAAAAACAGTGTTGATTCATATTCATCTCGAGATCAGGGTGGCGATTCGGCGGACGATTTCAAATTCCTGGTCATTTTCCGGTTTCTCACGGTCAAGTTTTTCAGTTTTCCCGGTCAGCTTAAAGTAAAATATTTATATTTGTTGCAAAACGCAAACATTTATTTTATTCATGACGTTCAGTCTAAACATCCTTTAACACAACAGATCAAAAATTGGAAAATAAATCGATTTTGAAAAGAATAATAAAATTTTCGACGAAATTCGACAAAATTTTCAAATAAAAAGATAAATATTTAACTGGAGCTCTTCAATTTCCAAACATGAAGGGTAATATTCAAGCATGCCCATTAATTTTCAATTAGGAAGAATAAATTTCCAAGAAGGAATACAATTCGAATTTCGAACTCAAAAAAATAACTGTTTTCAACCACAAATGGAACACTAAAATTTTTAGTTTGGACAACTATTTTCAAATCAGGCTCAAACCAACTTTTGCTGAACAAGAGAAATTGTCAATGAAAATTTGAGTACTCAAATTTTAAGTTGAAAGGAATGGATGTTAAACTGAACAATTGAATTTTCAAGTGAAACTATGGAATTTTCAATTGGAATTAGTAGAATTTTCAGTTAGGAAAA
>WSXT02214323.1:0-17441 GCA_011762715.2 Neuroterus valhalla | reverse complement strand
ATCTTATTTTTCTTTATTTCTCACTATCTTGCGTTACATATAAGAGGTTTAAGAAGATTTCAAGCTTAAAATTAGTTGAATTCGAGGGTGAATAGCACCTTGAACTCAACCTTTTCCTTTACACAATCACTCTTCCATTCTATCTCATTCGCTCTTCTACCTTTCTCCGAAGCCCTCATCCACTCCTCCCCCTGTCTTTCCTCCTTCAGAATCATTACGTTCTCTTGCCAGCTCCCTTTAACTTCCGTTCCTCTCATACATCCTTCCCATACATGTTCCCATGTTTCTTCTTGCTATTCACATATTCTGCACTTTCTTTTCTCATTTTCTTCCCAAAACCTTGCTTCCCTGACCTTGTTGCCCAATCCAAATCTTGCTATTCTTGCCCATCTCTTCTATCCCCACCCCTTCTCCAAATACTTTGGTAGTCCTTCCTTTTTTATTACCTTATACCATTCATTGTATTTTGACTCCTTAATCCTTCCCCATCTTTCTATTATTCCACTTTCTTATCCCTTTCTCCTACTTCTTCAAAACATACTCCATTTTCCTCTCCTATATTTTTATCTGCAAGAAACTTCCTTCTTTCTTCTTCCCATTTCGTTAACTCAATCTCCATATATTTAGTACCCTATTGCACATTATCCATGCCCATTCCTCCAGCTCGTTCTCCCCCTATTTCCATACTTCATTTGGAATTTCATCCAGACCTGGAGCTTTCCCCCCCGTCATTATTCCTAACACATTGATTATTTCTTCTTTTTTTTATATCCTCTTCCTCGTCTCTTCATCTTCCTCCCTTTTTGGCTTTATTTTCCACCCCTCCCAGCAAATCCATGAAATACTTCTTCCATTCTACCATCTCAATATCCTGGTTTACCCTTTCCCTTCTTTTTCTTTCTTTATTTACTACTTTCAAAGCCTCTTCTTCTGTTCTAACCTTTTTCACCTCTCCTTCAAACCTCCTATTTCCCTCCTCTTTTTTCTTGTCACACATTTCAGTATACTCCGCCTTTTTTCTCCTATATTCATCCCCAGTACTCTTTCCTTTCCCCCATCTTCTTAGTTCCTTCCTCACTTCCTTCTTTTTCTCTACATTCTTCATCCCATCCGTTTTCGCCACTCCCCTCCCCACCTACTTTTTTCTTGGTTGTTCCCTCCAACACTTTTTTTATTTCTCCTATCATTATTTCCATCTCTTCATTTACATTTCCTTCTCCCATTTTTACATCCTTCAGCTTCTCTTTGAATTGCTCTTTCGCTTCTATTGACTAATCCCCTCTTCCTACTCTTTTTACCTTTACTTCCTTTTTTACCATATCCTTAGCTCTCTTATTGCCCATCCATCGTCAGTATTAATGGAAATTGATCAGAATCTATACATCCTCCTACCTCTAGTTTCTGGACCTTCTCCGTTACCTCGTCTTCTACTATCACACAGTCGATGAACGTTCCCTTTTCACCTCCCAGCCGTGTATATTCACGTTCCTCATCCCTCTCTATATTTCCGTTTATGATAAACCATCCCATTTGCTCTAAGCATCTTAGCAATTTCTTCCCTTTCCCATTAGGTATCTTGTATTTGTATTTTCTTCTTCGCCCCCCCCCTGCTCCTCTATTTTATGACCGAGTTGCAGCATCCTTTTCTCTAAATTTTCCCTAAATTTCTCCCATTTTTGGATCTTCCTCCTTAGTTCAGCCATTACTCGTCTAATTTCCTGCTTAATTTCATCTCCTCGTTCCTCCTGTCTCTTTCCTGGATTTCCATTACCTCTATCATCATTTTTCTAATTTCTTTCAAACCAACCCCTTCCATCGGCCCTCTATCCTCGTCTCTGTTTTCGTCCTTTTCCTTCTGTGACCTGAACATTTTCTAGTATCCACTATAGCAACCAACTCTCTTCGCCTTCAACCGTACAACCTCTGGCGCCCAATCCCCTAATGTCTTTTCTTGCTACTAAAACCGCACAGGGCCACTTCTCGCGCTACTTTACTCTGCTACTGCCTACCCAATCCTGACTATAACCCGCACTTATCTCCCTCTACCCTGCCCTGTAAACCGATCTCCTCATCCTGACCCTACGGCAACTGACACAAACAAAAGTCCGAACGAACCTCATAAACAAACTTTATTCACCTCAAACTCATAAATTGTCACTCACCTTTCAAATCCCTTCACTTCTAACACACAATCCTCCACCCTCGAATCTCCCCAACTCCCCCTTACCCTCAAATATACTCCAATTCCATCACAATCACACCCAAATCCAGACCACAAAATCACTGACACTTTCCACTCCATCTAGGAACTAGAAGTCCAAAGACAATATTGTTTACTCAATATTTTTCAGCTTGCCGGCTATGTCATTAGAAGTTTCAAAGAAGGTCTGAACTCCTAGACTATATTCGTAGCACGAATGCGTATCCAGTCTATTGACTCAATCAACATTCCATTTTCGACAAAGTTATAAGCCTACAAATATAATATAATTGATAGTATCGTTTACCAAACCTCTTTTGATGTTTGGAATATGTCGCTAAAAATTCTGAATCAGATACGTATACCCCCCCCCCTCTCTCGCCCATCCCCTTTCTATCGCAAAGTGTCCCCTCCCTTGGTCTTTCAGTCATTCTCTCCTTGTCTACCTTCACTTTTCGAACGCTCCTTGGCGACCAATGCAAATCAACTACGGTGTATACCGATCACTTCCGACGAGGATCACTAGCTGAAAAAAGACAACGAAACCGAACAGTTACGTACGTATTATACAGTAAACGCATGGCTGTAATGTGCTGTAGCAAAAGCACGAGGTCAGATCTCTGTTACATACTTTTTCCGTCGAGCCCTCATCTGCCAAGCGTCTGCAGTGTAACGTGCGATAAGAAACTCCGTTACAAAAATAAGAATAGCAATAAGAATTACTGACAGATTGGTAGTCCAAATTAGGAGCTTCTCCAAATATAAGAATATTGCTGTAATCAATCTTCGATTATTGATGATCAGCAATTTGCCATTATTGGATGTAAAATATTAGATAAAAGAAAGGAGAGAGATTTAATATTAGGGTCACGAAAAATGATAGAAGTTGAAGATCATTTTGATTGAATATCGCTTTATCGAAAAATAGCTTGTTTCTTCAAGCATGCAACCTTCTATTGTTCACAAATTAGTATTTGAAAATTTCTGATCTGAATAAATTATAGATATTTTATTTTTTAACATAAGCGAAAAAAAAGGATAACAGTAAAATTATTCTGGATTTTCTTGATCTCCATCCGTTTTTATTACATACTTATTTCAGAACCTTCTCTTCTCATTTGAATATTTTTTTCAAACGAACCCATGCATTTTTTCCTTTCATCCTAAACAATATCATTTATTTGAACATTTTCAACATGCCTTACTACTGACTCCTAGAGGTTTGATATGCAGGTTGTTTGCCAATTTCGTTTAAGTCGACGCTAGCGATGTATTTGGCCATAAGGAAATGAAAAAAGTAATTTTGAATAATGTAAAATTTTTTTACCCTAACGAAGCAAGGGTTGAAGTCGAATGAGTCAAAATCACATCGCTCACGTATTGCACATTATACTGCTCCTAATGTCTGTTCTAAAAAGTACGATCTTGTCCAGCCTGTAGAGCGGATCGCAACTACACGAAAAATAATGCGTGGTTCCCGGATTTTCGGGTTGAGTTTAAAGACGATTAGGGAGCAAGGAGTGAATCCCCTGCTGGAAGAAGCAGAAGCTTGTTCTGCTTGACAAATGCAAGGGGACCCCAGTCACGGCATCTTCGTACAAGCCTCTCTGTATGCTCGATGTCACAGGGAAACTATTTGAAGTTTTACTGCGGACCAGGTTAGGAGCGATTTATGAGGCTCTTCAGGAATCTGCTAAGGCTTGGAGTGGAAGTTATCGGACAAGGGATGTCTGCATCATGATAACGTTTGATGTCAAGAATGCATTAAACTCTCTGAGATGGATTGACCTTTTTGTAGTTATGAAGAAGGAGTTCGAGGTCCCTGAGTATCTGCCAGGTGGTATCAGCGATTATCTCCATGATGACAGCTAATCTTTGAAACAACGAGAGGTACGCGCAGCATCAAGGTTGCGTCGGGCGTTGTTCAGGTTTCAGTTCTTGGACCAGACATGTGGGGTATTTTTTATGATTGCGTCTTGTTATTAGACCTTCCTGACGGAGGGACCTGATTGGATTGGTCGATGATCTCGCGGCAATGAAAACTGACAGGACAGAAGCAAAATCCAGAATATTGGTAGCCATAGTCTCAAAGAAGGTTGTGAATTGGCTTCATAGTCATGGTTTGCAACTGGCTGTCAAGAAGACAGAAGCCTTAGTGCTTACAAGGCAGAGGCGCTTCAGTACGACATTCAAAGCGAATTTCGCTGGGTATGGCGTTCAAGCCGTGAATGTACTAAAGTAACTACGTGCATAGATCGACGAGAAGCTCAATTTATTTTGGAGTTCACATCGCTAAGGCTGCGTGTAAAGCTGAGACTATGGTAGCTATGCTATCTAGGCTCATGTCGAACATTGCTGGCCCTAGGAGTCGCAAGAGGAGGCTTTTAATGAGTGTCGCAAACTCTATCATGCTTCATGGAGCACAAATGTGTGCAGACACCTCAAGCTTTGACTGTCGTAGGAACAAGCTTCAAAGGTTCAACGTAAAGCTGCGCTAGTGTAGCTTGTGCCTACAGATCAGTGACCGGTTCGGCTGTCATGGTCATAGCGGGTTGTATCCCAATTGATCTTCTAGGAGCCGAGAGGAAGAGAATCTACATGACAAGGAAGTTCATCTTAGGGTTGGAGTGAAATTCATAGGTAACTGCAAGGGCGTGGCAGGGTGAAATAGAGGGATAGGAAAAATGTAAAATATACAGGAATTGCATGGAGGCAGGAGTGGTGTAAGAAGACATCTGTCAGGAGCAGTAGGCAGAGAAAACTTTGTTCTTGGTAGAAGAGCAGAGAGTCACCAATCTAGAGGATGACAACGAGAGCACGTGGGGTAGGGTGGATGAAAAGGAAGCTATCCACACGCCCCTGCAGACACGAACGAGTGGCCTGGTGTTCAGCGACGCCGTGTGAAGGAGGAAGGGCTCAACCAGGTGACCAGTGGAAACGAGAAGGCAAGAGATTCAGTGTCTAGCGCAAGTAAGAGAGAAGAACTCCTGCTTCGGAAGAGGGAGATAGATGTTCAAGAGAGCCTAGGAAAAAGCGCTCTAGAGAGTATTTCCGAAAAGAGCAGTAGAACGCGTAGGTCACCTACAAAAACGGAAGGATAGTTCGACAAGGATACACTTGGGTTGTTGTTATCGGAAATCAGGGGGCTGAGCAAGAAGTGAGGGCGAATTAGGAGCAGGTGGAAGTGATAAGAGGGCACGTGTGGGTAAGAGATGAGAAATGGGATAAAGAGATGAAAGATATGAGGGAGAAATAAAAAGGACCAGAGAAAGTGGTGATGTCGGTATGGAAGCAAAAAAGGTAAGAAGAAGTGTAGAAGGAGTGAGATATATGGATAAAAAAGGCTATAGAGTAGTAACATGACCAATAACCGGAAGTAATTTTCGTAGAGGAGTCGGTGGGAATGATATTGGAAGATCTGAAAGAGAAAGTGAAAGGATGTGTGCAAAGGAAAGTATTTAGAAAGAAGAATAAACGATGAGTGAAACTGTGGCGGGATAGGGAATGTGAAAGTTTTAAAAAAGAGGTAAATGGAAGGACCATAAAGCGAATGAGGGTATCGCGAAGAGGATGGAGTACGTAGAGATGTGGATGGAGTTTAAATTGATGTTTAAAAAAAAGAACAAGGGAGGGAGGGAGAACTGCAAGAGGAGTTGAAGTCTGTTAGGACAACAGGGGGGGGGGCGTATGAAAGATCATAATGGAGTTCAGGAAGCATAGGGAGGGGAAAAGTGAGGAAATAGGGGGTGAGTAGTGGAGGGAATTTCTCGAAAAATCCTTTCAGGTCTCAGATCAACGAGAGAGTAATGAGAGGAGTAAAAACTGAGAGGGGAAGGGGGAATGAAGGTAAATGACGAGGAGATAAAGAAACAAATAAGGAAGGTAATTTTATTATGGATCGCTATTAAGTACACCAGCGGTTAGGGATAAGTGCATGCAGGACGATTTGAGGCAAAGCACGCTAATGAATACGGCGTTCAGAGTATACGCGGTGGGCTATAGAATGATGTTAAAGGGCAAAGGATTTTATATTACAGGACGGGGTAGAGCCCTTATAGGAAATGATGGAGAGGTCGAAAAGATATCTGAATAAGAGTCGGTTAGAGTTGAATGCGGAAAAGTTGAAAGTTATGGTGTACAGGAGAGGAGGTAGGGGGAAGAAGTTTCAGGATTTGTAGAGAACGGCGGTGCAGGTGGTAGAAAAGATTGAGTGGTTTGGTTTCTTATTTCAGAGGAATGGAGAAGTGAATGGTCATATAAAGAAGAGAGTGAAGAGGGCATATGTTGCGATGAGGCAGGTGTGAATATTGGGTAAGATGTTTTCTGCAGATTATTTCGAAAGGAGGATGGAGCTGTTCGACTCGCTTGTGATGAGTGTGCTACTATATGGAAAAAAGGTGTGAGCTTAAGAGGAAAGTAAGGAGATAAATAGGATACAGGAGAAGTATTTCAAATGGACACTGAGTTTGTCTAGAAGTAAACCTAATTATATTATTAGGTGGCAGACAATGGGAACAAGTTGAGGGATTTCGACAAATGGCCGGACGAGTGAGGGAAAAACGATGTATGAGATTGTTAAGAAGAACGGCATGAAGAGACAGAGAAGGAACATAGAGAGGAGAGAATAAGAGGATGAAGAATAAGTGAAAGTACAGTTGGATTATGACACGGGAGATGGCGCAATATTTGTGTAAGGAAGGAGAGAAAGGAAGCCTTGAGAGAATAGCAAGGTTGAGATGTGGAAGCATGGAGCGCTTTAATAGGTTCTTGCTTCCTGACGAGAAGAAAATTGTGTGAATTGTGTGGGAAGGGGTATGCAGAGGTGGAGCACTGGTTGGAAGAAAGCAAGGAGATGGAGAAGAGTGAAAGAATTTCGGAGGAAGACGTGACAAAAAGCCTGTTGCATGGGTGAGATGGGTTTCGGATCAGGAGGAGAAAGAGAAGGAAGTAGGAGGAGTGAAGAAAGAAGGATATCTGATTATAAATGATGAAAATAGTAGATGAGAAATAAGTAGTTACCATGGAGATAGAGTTTGGTTATGCGAGGCTGCCTAAAAGTCAGGAAATGCGTGCGAGATAAAGCGAGGAAGCCGAAGTGATTAGAGCAAGCAAGCGGTCATGGCATCGAGGAGTGGATGAATGTTAGTACATAAAGTTGTTCTTGGGTTATAGGCTCAAGGATTAATTGGTTATTATGTTGATGGAATGTTTTTGATCTACTGATCATAGTGTTGATTGATTATCTCTGTTAACCATGATGGTGTGAGGAGGACAATTTTTCAAGGCCAATATGCTGAAGAATAAACCACCTTGCCTCTCCTATCAGCTTCAACGGTATCCTACTCTCTCTATACGTTCCTCTTTGCTTCGAGCTCCTTATGAATAACTCCTCCTTTTCATCCTATATTTACCCTCCAGCCACTATCCTGCTTTCTTCGTTCACTGCCTGCTAACTCTCCATCTTGTCTCTTCTCCTCTTCTCCTGTAAACACGCACCACCGCTACCCTTACTTCCTCCATTCGATTAATTTTATCATTACTCTGCCCTTCATTTCGCTACCTTTCTCTGATCCATGTTCTATTATCAGACCTTTCATCACTCCCAATACTACACCACCCATCCCGCAAAAGTGAGAGCACTTTTGCGTGCTCCTTTCTTGCTTCTTGCATCTTTTAAACCTCTTGGTAAAACCTCTTGGTAAAATTATTAAAATTATACTGGAACTCACCCAATTGTTCTCATTCACTCAAGTCCTACTCATAATAATTACGTGTTATTTTCTGAATTCCCTTCAGAAACGCCTATCCTTATTTTTTAGGCCTTAAACATTCCAAAACGCCACTTCAACATATCCATTCCTCCTTCTTCTGCTCCTCTCGTCCTTGTCCTCTGTGTTTCTTGGCTTCCTAGACCCCGCCACATTCCCCTTGTTTTAACTCTGATGTTTTCTGTTCCTTGCTCATTTTGACACGCTCGCAATTATTTTTGTTCTTCCTCCCAGATACTCATCTCTTTGTTTACCCATATACTATCTATCCCTTTTATATTATTACCAGTAGTATGCATTTCCTCCTTTTCTCTATACCTTCTATTCTCTTCACTCCTTCTATCCTCACTTTTGCTCCAACCTCGCTTATCAACTTACTAATGTCTTACTTTCATGTTTCACTGTTCATTTTCACGCTATTAATTATCGCGTTCTTTCCTCCCTTCCTCCTCTGCACCCCTTTTCATCGTATTTTTATCTGTGACAACCTTCTGCAGTTTAAGGTGGTCCGAAAATAATTATTGTCTCTCTTCTTTATATCGATTCATATCTTCTTCCTCCTCAAGCGCGTTGAATATGGAAAAACGTTGATTAAGGCGTTCAATATATGAAAAAATGAATTTAAGTACAAGTAGATTAGATCAGATTAGATTTGTCACTCCATGTATACCCTTTTCGGGTTTTTACATATCTATATTCCCCCCTCCCACAGGAGATCGTCAGACATTATACCCTTCAACTCAAATCCCTTCCCGAAATCCCAAGTAACCCCAACTCTCATAAAAAGCCTCCTAACAATGCCTGACGTACTCAATCCTGTGGGATTTTCAATCTCTAAACCCCTACCGTCTGCAGCCAGATTTTTAATTTGAAACGCTCGCATTCGCCTGAAAATTTGGTCAGAGGAGAGGAAAACTGCAGGAAACCAAAACTCCTGAGCACAATCGATTATCGACAGACGAGTTTAGATGTAGGCATTCGATAGCATCAAATGCCTACACCAATCCTCGGCGTCAAATCTCCCGCTCGACAGTAATTAAACGCAGTGAAAACACGACTAAGCAAGAATCCCGAACAGTCACCCACCCGAGCGCTAACCGCACCCGTTCATGCTTGACATTCGAGATCCCGCCCAAGTCGGAAGGTCAAAACTTACATATTGAAAATACATAAAAAAATTCTTTTTTAATTTCTATTCCATTTCTATCCATTTTCGCGTAGAAAATCACTTTAAGAAAAATAATAACCAGTTATTCATCAATTCAATAATTTATGCAACGAACGTTTTTTTAGTAAATTCCGCCTTGTTATAGTCATGAGTGATCTCAGATCTTAATTAATAAATGGCCCTTATGCAACCTTATCTCTTTTGGGTCTGTTGTGTTGGGAGGGAATCGTTCAAATTCGAGGTTTCTGCATTCTGGTCATCTGATGTAAGTTGGGATTCTTCTGCGCTATAATTTTCCAATAAAGGTGGTTCAGTAATACTGAAGTTGTTCCGAAGTATGATATACGATAAATTGCCCAACTGATTGTGATTTGATTTTAGTGTTGACGTTATCAGTTCTTTCTTGAAGAATTCTTCTAACGGAAAGTTTTCTGATATCAATTTGATTATCCGTCAGCATTGTCAGGAGAACATTTTTAGGATATAAAATGATTGCATTTCGTGAGATCACGAGATTCACAATTGCTTCAAGATTATCTGTCAAGTACCTGGAGTTGTGAATCACTTCTCATGAAATCTTTGTTCTCTCTGTGCAAGAGTGCCTAGTTTTGATACTAAACTAACCTTATAGAACATATTATACAAGTGTCAGCATCTCTTCGGATGAAGTATCATCTCGAATATACTTCTTTATACCGAAAATGTGAGATTGGACCAGGATTGGACCAGTTCTGACAGAACAAATTCGATTTGTGCGAATTCTACCACCGATAAAGTTTCACAATCAATCAAACTTTTTTCCATGAGTCCTGTTTTGGTGCGTGAACCTGTAGTTGGTTCATCTTATGTTTCAGATATGTGACGAAAGCAATTTGTTAAAACGTAGCAGACAAATCAGCTACAGTTTAGGTCTCCTCAATGATAATTCTTGTTCTCTGATAATCCCACCTTTCTGACCAGTGTTGACGATGGTGCCATCAGATCAAATGGGAAGTTGATTGTCAGTTACCTCTTTTCTCCTCGACAAGAAGTCTCTAATGCTGTTGGAAATACAACTGGTGTTTCCAGAAGAAGGACACATGTATCCAAAATATTTTGAACCTTGTACTTGTAACGTGGATGTGTTTTGAAATCTGTTTATAGAGAAATACATAAATTTTCCAAAATTTTAAACACTCTGAAATCGACTTCATCAGAATAACCATTTGCAATATTCGAAAACGGTGAATGAAAGTAAAGCACCAAGCTTCTTGTTGACATGAATATAATAAAGATTTTTGCAGACTTTAAAGCTGTAAGGCTGTTGTCAAAGTGTGAGCGATGTACTGTTCAATGATAGTGCGCCTATTTAATAACATCATTCAATATGAAGAAATTAACAACAAAAAACATGTGAAATCAGTTCCAAAAATTGACTTTAGGAAGAAACGCTACCACCAAACTGTGGTGATAATATAGGTAATAAAATATACTTCAATTTTTTATGAATAAATATTCACGCCAAGAAGATAAATTACACACCTTACCACACAGTTATAATTGTATTATTATCAAGATTATTCTGATCAGGCGCGGCGGAAGACCCATTGTTTGTGTTGACCAATCAACACATGAGATCTGCCATTTCACATGACAGAGTATCCCCCAGTCTCGAAATTCAACGCATGAGCATGAAAATTCGACACATGGGCTGAATAAGTTCTGCCGCGCCTGATTATGATACATTTCAATATTAATGTCTAATATCAATGTACATATACATCATTCTTAAAATTTCTTGTAAATACACATTTTGCGGATCTGTCTCTGTATGTCGCACAATCATGCTTAAGTAAGGTTAAATATAGGAAGAGGGAAGGCAATACAAAAGGTTCAAAATGCGATGAGGAGAGACAGCGAATGAGGGAACGATGTGGTAGCTAAGACAGTGTAAGTGATTGTGTGAAGTGAATACTGGGCGAGAGTGGTCAGAGAGTGGGATAGATGAATACACTGGAAGAACAGGGGAAGATAAATCTAGGGGTTTGTCTGTATCAAAGAATTTGGATAACTGTTACGCCCTACCAAATCACATTGCTATTTTTATTTTTCACCTTTTATATATTTGTATATTATGAGGATTTTCAGTATTACTTTCATAACCGTTCAACTTTCAGACCGTTCTTCCTGATATTTGTACAACGCCTACTTTTTACCTTTTGTATTATTCTCCTTACGCTAGGAACGTGATTATCCCTTACTTCGTTGAATAGTACCTCGTAGCTTCAAGCATCTGTCTTTGAAATAAGTAGTTTCCAAATTGTAAAGTTTGTGCTCATCCTCTAAATAGCGCTCATTTAGGGCAAGTTTGACTATCCATTTTTCCTCGAACTATCGTAAATTTCGCTAGGGTCTCCTGAGGCCCTAAAGTCCTCTACCTAGTCCCTTGAAGTGCCTCCGCCCCCTTCTTTTCGCATCAGGCATGTCCTGGCAATCCCTTGCACGCAATAATTTTCAATCCCTTCTAAAACTTGACAATAGCCTCAACTCTTATACCGCGATTTTCCCTCAAAGCACGATTTTTCCTCAAATGAAAATCACCATATTGTAGAGCAACGAGCTCTGTGTTTTCGACCAGTGAATAATTGTACATCCTGCACGCTTTTTCAGCACTTTTGTATTTTTTTTCCTTTCGTCGGTTCCACCAAATAGTTTCACTTTATCAGCACTTCACAAGTCTTTGAACCTGTTTTGATTCCGTTGATCAATCCTACAATTGTAATACAATAATATTTCCGATGTTCAACATATATACTCTGTTAAATTCACAACTTGTATTCCTCGTTTCATTTCGATTAATTTGGGGTTGTTCGAATCCAAACACAAGGCTCACATTAAATTCAACGTGAGAATAAACATGGTCCTTAGGGTTCGGATACTTTAAAGTGCGCGCTTCGATAATTCGAAACACGTCACGTAAAGATTGTAGAAACAGCATTTTCAAAAGGGCTGCTGTTGAGTAAAGTGCGCATCAATTTGGAAAAATGTGTTGCAGAAAAAATTTCGTGATACATTAAGAAGTTTCGCATCGGATTTAGGACTAGGCTCTTCGTAGCAGCTTGAAGTGTGCATCGGCGAAGAGATTTGTGGTCTAAATTCTTACATAACAAGCTTTTTGACAAATTGGTCAATACGATATTCTGCAATAAACGATTGAAATATCAATTCCCAGGTCACGATAATTTCGATAAGAACGTATCTGAAGTAGAGTTACATGCTTAGGGACGATCCCGATTTTGAAAATATGAGGATTCAATTTGATCAATTATATTATTCGCGTTATAGTTCAACCTTTCTCCTGGAGGAAGCTGCGAACGCAACCGTCAATTCTACTGCATGAAATACAACGGATTTGTTAAGTTTGTCACTTTCGGTCGCTAATTCGAACTTAGAAATTCTCACTACCGAAAACTCCATTCAATCGCATAGAGAAAAGCTCCCATTGCTAAACATACTGATATGCAGCGGAAGCTATGCCACGTGTTTAGGATTTCATGACTTATTCAAATCGCTCGCTGATAATAACAAATCTATTACAGATATTGGAAAATTATACCACTTGCAGCGTTGTTTGAAAGGTGATGCTGCAGGAGTCTTAGCTTCAATGTAACTGTCGTTCGTGAAGGACCCGTGAAGACTCTTCTACATATACTCGTGTAAAAAGAATTTCTGGTACATTCACTTCTCGACCAAGTGCAAAAGCATATCAGAGCTCTTAAAGCTTCGAAAGAATCCGTAGATAGTTCGGATACGCTGCTAGTCGTTATCATTGAAGAGAAACTGATCCATTCTCTCCGCGAAGAATAGAAAGATTCTAGTAACGAACCCTCTCATCCCACTTATGAGACTATTGTAACATTTTATCCAAAACCACGTCTTATCAGAAAGCGCCAGGAACAAAAAATCAAAATTCGTTTGATAGAAGATCATGCTCGAATTCTTGTCGAAATCAGCGCACACAACATGCGTACATAGCTCTTGCCACAATGGTCGTTTGCTTCCACTGCCAGGGAAAACATTTTATTTCGTTTTGTGGAGAATTCAGAAATCTGGTGCTACAAGGGCGTTTTGAGGTGGCTAATAAAGCCTCTCCGTGCTTGTATTGCTTACAGAGAAATTGTCTTTTCGAGGGCTCTTACTATCATTGTCGAAAATGTAATAGGAAACATGGTACCCTTTTGAATTTTTAAAAGCCATCAAATGTAGAATCGAATAGTCCAGAGCATACTGCTCAAGTTCCCACAACCATCAAATCTGTAACTTGCACGTTCACAAATGTGAGCTCTGAGGGCTTACTAGCCACGGCTATCGTTGACTTCTCTAATCCACAAGGGAAATGAAAATCTTGTCTCTTTTTAAATTAAGGCTCACAAATAAATTCTTTAGCTGAAGAGACTGCACCGTCCCTAAATTTACTGAAAACAAGCAGTCACTATTTCGGCCACTGGCGTCGACTATGCTTCTACAGAAATGAGGCATTCAGTTTCTGTGACTATATAATCGCTATTCAGTATGTATATAAAAAATCTTGATCTTTACTTTTTTTCTCGTTTCACAGAAAAAGTGCCCCATCTACCTATCGACCGGACTGAACTTGAAATCCCAAAAAATATCAGTTTGGCGAATCCTGAGTTCTACCAGCCATCTGATATCGATATACTAAACGGCGTTGAACTTTTTACAAACTCTTGTGCGTAGGTCATATCGAATTCAAAAATCATCCTGATGGTGTGCTCCGAAAAACTCAACGCGGTTGGGTCGTAGCGGGTGAAATAAACCGCTCTTCTGCCAAAAAGTTCAATGACATTTTGCGGGAAAGTTGGAATTGAAGGCATATTTAAATTGACGAAGGTAAATTAGAACATAAATTATTCAGTTGGAAGTTTCGCTTATGTGTGCAGAATATCATTCGGTTAAACCCCAGGAGAAGTACTCCTGGAAGCATTGAAGACTACTCGGAGCTCGTTAGTAATACTAGTTTCACGTGTGAATCTATGATATAGGAGATAGAAAACCGGTTGACAGGACTCTTCATCTGGATCAGGGACAAGCTTCATATATTGCAAATTATCAAATTCAGCTGGGAAATCTGCGTAAGCTTTCTGCAAAGCTGAATTTGTTCGCAGTTTGCCCAATAACCTTGGAAGAATATGTTAGGCTGCAAGTTTCGGATCACTGAAAAGATCACTTGATCTTCTAAACCGGAGTTTAACAACGTAAATCTCATCAGAATTATGAGAATGTGTTGATTTATAGTGATCTTCATTTTCTTGATTTTCTTTCGCTGAAGGAGACTCAAACTTGATTTGCATTTTCAGCTGCTTCCAAAATCTCTGTCACAACTATTCACGCCCACGTGACTAGTTGTTTGGAAATCAGGATCAGCAAGCTGGAGCCTCAGGAATACGGCCACTTGGCATTACTGATATCAAAAGCAACAAATTCTAAGTTCAGTTTTTGAACAACGTGAGCAAAAATTGCGCACTCTGGTGACGATTTGAAATGAGGTTTCAGCTCGATTCAAATCTGCCAAGATCGATCCAAAGGGTTTGATTAATCGATCTTTTCAACCGATTCTTTATGTTCGATGTTTTGACTGAATCGATCCCTCATGCTAAGAATCGACGCTTCAATTCTTCAATATTTCTTTCCTGCACACAGCGGAAATGTTTCCCACGAATTCTGCAGATAAATTTCTATGAGAACAGAAGACAATTTTTTACGCTTTTTCTTCATAAATAGTTTGACATTTTTCACAAATTCTCTAAAATTTCCAGAGTTGTATTTTTTCGTCATCTGTCTTTCTTTTTCAATTGAGAAGAATGGTTTAACCCCGCTTATTTTTCATAATACTACTCCAAACATCTTTTGGAATGTACAAGGGACCTCAAAATTTGAATAGAAAAAAATATTAAATTATGCTGTGTTGTAATTCATTTATATACTTCTGAGCAAAAGAATTGAGATTTAAAACAAGGTCATCCTTTCATTGCGACGTTTCGGAAGTCATAACGCTTCCGCAATCAGGTAACATATCACTTCAATTGTCAATATTTTTAGGAAGTATCATCATTTCTTCCTTGAAAATCATACGAGGAAAAAACAAAACAGAACCCATCTTCTCAAATTCAAATACGTAATGTCTCGATTTGTAGTATTAGTAACATATTGAAGTGTGGAACTGATGAGAATTATAAGTGTTCATCCTTTTTATAAACTTGAGTCAAGTATTGACTATAAGAGATGCTAAAATTGTAATCTGAACGGAGACGAAACATGAGTTTTGCTCCATTTTTAGAGAAAGCATCAAGCAGTCTGATTGATAACATCACGTATTTGAATTGGAGAACATGGGTTCTGTTTTGTTTTTTCCTCGTATGATTTTCAAGGAGGAAATGATGATACTTTTAACATAATTGACAATTGAATCGACATGTATTCTGATAGGGGAAGCGTTATGACTTCCGAAACGTCACAATAAAAGGACGACCTTATTCCAAATCTCAATTCTTTTGGTCTGATGAAGTATGTCAACTAATTACTCCACACTATATATTATTATTCAACACTCAAACGAACAACATCAAAAATAAACACAACATCGCTTGGATTAAGGAAAAAAAAAAATTTGAAATGGTAGTTATCAGAAAAATTAAATTTTTTCCGAAAAAAATCAGAAAAATTGAATTGAAATAGAAATTCAAACGAATTTCATTCCAAGTTAACTGCTTTGAAAGTTTTAAAAGCTTATGGTTTAGGCGGGAATTCTCAATTTTCATTGTTCTTTCATATTATTAAAAAAGGTTTTTCTTTTTCTTAGGATCCTGCTCTTGTAGTTGATGATCAAAACTCGGCTTCTGGCTCTTCGACACCGAGGCCTTTAATAAAATCAACAACGCCGTCACCAGCATCGCTATGCTCGGATTTGGATTCTCATTCAGACTCGATGAGCTATTGCCTCGATCCTTCACCATCTGCTTCAACGATAGAGTCAGAACTGTCTGAAAGATCTTTAACGACTTTAACTACTTTTAAGAATGATAATTTTTTTCGGTAGGAGGAACAAAGTCTGGAGAAATAACTAATGCTAATCATAATGTTTATGATTGCTGAAGATAATATTCCTTTTAATACTTTGGAACGAAAATATTTGAAATATCATATGAAGACTGCTGTCCCTCTATACTGTGTTCCTGGAATAAAATCGATCCCTAAGTACATGGAAGAAAAAAACAACTACGTATCATCGATTACAAAAGATAAACTGAAAATCGTTCATCATTTTTTGCTCACATCTGATCTCTGGACTGAAGCACTCAACAACGTGAGTTACCTAGGCGTAACGGGACATTATGAATTTGAAGATGAACTGCGGTTCACGACGATAGGTGTAACAGAAATAAAAGGAAGACATACAGCTAAGGTTTTAGGCTCGTAGATGGAAAGTGTAATGTATGATTGGTTCATCGAGAAAGATAAAGTTGTAGTGATGGTTACAACAATAGAGGGAACATTGTGGAAGCAGTTCACACTAAATTAGGGCCCAATAAGCATCTTACATGCTGTGCATCACTCGTTGCTTCCAGTGAACTACGTAAACTCAGCGTCCTTAAATGAATCCAGTGTGTTGATACGCGTTGGAATTCTACATACTATATGCTAGTACGTTGGATTCTGTTAGCGGACATAGTTGGGTCGATTTTTTGAAAATTCCAGATCCATCTCTAATGTCGACTGCATCTGAACTACAGCTGGCAAAAGAAACTCTTGAAGTATCGCGACCAAATTGTACAAGTGACAAAAGAACTGTGTGGAGAAAAGTACGTGACGATCCGCAAAATAATCCCAATGATGTACTGCCTAAGGAAGAAAGTTGAATCTCTTTACATATATCTGCAAATGCCGAATGCACATGCTTTGCTAGATCGCCTCTTATTTCAAATCAATAAAAGATTCGGAAACATAACAGCTAATCGGATAATTACGGCTGCGACAATTTATAAATTACATTGCTAAACTTATGAGAGAGTCTGATCAAATCAAAATGTCTACTTTTGATGCAACAATAACTGAAGAAAATGTCGACAACACACAAACGTCGGACAATCTTTGGGCATGCCACGAGGATCTACTTAGAGGTCGGTTTTCAAACGCACAAGAAAATAACCAAGATGAAATGCCAACTGATCTAATAGTATATTATGCACCTAGGGATAGACAGAGGCGTTTTTTGTTGAGCGCGATGTTTACCGAACGAGTCGAAGGT
>WSXT02214312.1:0-17442 GCA_011762715.2 Neuroterus valhalla | reverse complement strand
GTAGCAAACACGGTTTTTTGGGGGTCAGGCGGCCAAAAAAGTGAACAATAGAACAAAACGGGGGGGGGGGGGGGGCCAAATTTCACGCAAATCTAATACCTTCTCTGATGAGAATGTAAAAACGAATTTTCAGCAAAATAGTCGAATATGAACTAAAAAATATATATATAATCTCAGCCAAGAATGAGAAACGTAATTTCAAATTATTAGAAAACTTTTAACAAAATAGTACGATTTCCAATCAAGATACTGAATGTTTTATTTAATTACAAACTTCCAAGAAAAATAATGAATTCAGAGATAAAAAAAGAAAAATTTCCAGTAGAAATAATTAGATTCTTAGGAAGAAATGATATATTTGTGCAAGCAACCAAATAAAACTAATACAATAAATATTTTAATGAAATGATGAGTTTTCAACTTTGAAAAACAAATTTTCAACAAGTTGTATGAATTTCCAACGCAACAGTTGAATTGAAGAAAAAATTATATATTCTCAACCAAAAATGATATTAATAATGTATGCATGTAATCAAATTTTGAACAAAAGAACGAAATTCTAATAAACATTTGATTTTGTAACGGAAGAAGTAAATATTTAACTTGAATAAGGAACCTTCATAGAAATAATGAACTTCCAACCGGAAAGATGAATTTTCAACAATAAAGAAACAATGAATTTCCAACAAATAATTGGTTTATTAATTAAAAGCGAATGTTTGATCAAATAAACCCGTTTTCAACAATAAATGATTTTTCAATAAGAGATTCAAATCGTCTCAAAAAAAATTCAACACGAAAAATCAATTTTTCATTCAAAAATTTTACGTAATAAACAATTCATGAATGTTCAACTTAAAAGATAAAATTTCAAGAAGGATTATGGATCTGCAATCCAAATAGTCCATTTTTAATCCAATAATTGGAGTTTAAACCAAAAAGATGGATTTCATACCAAGACGGTCAATTATCAACCAAATGGTACAATTTTCCACGATTAAAAAAAATTACAGTCATAAAAAATAAAACTTCGAAAAGAATTATGAATATTTAGAGGCGAAAAAAATTTCACCAAAATAGGTCAATATTCAATCAATCAGATTAATTTTTTATTGAAAGAGACGTTATGCCAACAAAGAACCTCGAATATACACTGAGAATGATCGAATTCAAACCAAAACTTTTTCAACCAAATAGTTGAATTTTGAACCAAAAAGTTGCATTCCAAATAAAAAATGTCACCATGTTTTATATTATTCAAACGTAAAAATGGATATTAGTTTTTTTTCTTCTACATAATTATATTAAAGTCATATATCATTTATTTGCTCCAACCATTTCTAGAATTTATCAATCTCTAGTTTGTTGCAAAATAAATAGAACAATTTTAGAAGAAGTATTGCTTTGGAATCCGTCCAAGATTATAAAAAATTTTGTGAGTAAAGTTAGTACCATTCAAATTTAGTGAAATTTTCCAAATTGTTGAAAGTAAGAATATTAAAAAAATGTTACTTACCACTAGAATTGAGGAAGATGGCTGACGAGGAAAACAAGAAAGACAGATAATTCTCAATTATCTCAAAATATAGGGAAATTTTTTTTTATATAAATATTCTTATCTTCAATCTAAAAGATAAATTTTCAAACAAGAGGATGAATTTCCCATGAACCAAAAATTAATCTTTCACAGAAAGATAGATTTCAATCTGTTCGTTTGATTTATAACCAAAAGATAATAACTATTCAGTCTTGGAGATAAATTTTCAATAAAAAAAAACTAGTTCAGTCAATATAATTAACTCTTGAATAAAGAAGTAAGTATACAATTATAATGATCAATTTACAATTTCTAAAAATGATCTGCAATCGCAATGTTCAAGTTTATTCAAAAAATAATTAATTTTCAACCGAAGAGAGAACGTTCAAAAGGGTTCTATTTCTAAATTAAAAGGTTTTCCATTCGACTCGAATGATGAAACAACAAATAAATGAAAAAATCTAAAATGATTGAACAGTGCATTTTCTTGATCAAAAATTTATTTGTATGAAGTTCCTCTCTTCGCTTTGAAAGTTCAACAGTCTGATTTAAAATTATTTCCCCCTCTTTGATTTTTGACCCTAAACAGCTGGTTAACGAACTCGACTTGTATTTTTGGTCCCTCAAAATGTGTGCCAAAGCACGATCGAGTTTGGTCTTTCTTTCGGAAATTGTCAAGTTCACAGATTATTTTTTACTATTTTTTGTGCAGTTAACGAACTCGTCCTTTCTTTTCTGGTTTCAAAAAAGTTTGCCAAAGCACAATCTAATATGATCATTCTTCCGAAAGTTATCAAGTATACAGATTACAAACTACAGACTACGGACAGACAGATAGACACCTTCGTAAAAATCGTTTTTTTTTTTTGCTCAGGGGGTCTCGAAACGTGGAGATTTAATTAAATCCGCGAATGTCAATTTTCGTATAAAACCAATACCTTCTCATTCAGAAGAGAATGTAAAAATCTTCAGATTCCTTCTTTGGAAAATTAATGTCCTATAGATTAAAAATTCATCTTTTGTATTTGGAAACCCGACCATTTGTTTAGGAGTAGAATTTTTCCAAGATTTACCCCTGGAATTGAACTTCTGTTGCTTAGTAGGGAAATCATCATTTTCTGTTTAAAATCGAACTATTTAGTTGGAAACTCATGCATTCCGAGAAATTCGCGTTTTTGAGGAGTAAGAGAAAGAAGAGAAAGGAAAGGTTTAAAATAAGAGAGATACAAAAGGCGAGGAGAAGGGAGAGTATCAGAAGGAATGTGAGAAAGGAGGGAAAGAGTAGAAGAAGCGATAGGCAGAGAGAACTTAGAGTATGAGAATAAGACGAAGTAGAAGAAGAGGAGGCGGAGCAGGAGCCGAAGAATAGGAAGAAGGAAAAGTGAGAAGAAGGAAAAGTGAGGAGAAGAAGGAGAAGCAGAAGAAGGAGAAGATGTACGATAAGGGGTAAGGGGAGGAAGAGGAAGAGGGTAAGGAGAAGAACCAAAAATATGAATGGGAGAACAAAGAGCATAAAGAGAAGCAGGGGAAGCAGGTAAATAAGGAAGAGGGCAAAAAAGGAAGAAAAATAACGGGGGAAAGGAGGATAAGACAGAGGATAAGAGAAACAAAGAGTGGTGATGGATGAAGAATGAATGAGTAGGATATGAAGAACAAGAGGAGGGGGGGGGGGGTAGAAAAAGGAAGAAAATGTATGGAAGAACGACAGTTAGGAGAGTTCGGAGGAGAACGAGAAGAAGGGAAAAAAGGAGGTGAAGAGGGGGCCGGAGATAAAAGGATGTAGAATAAGAAGAAATTGGTATAAGAATAAGGTGGATTAGAGGGTGAGGGAAAAAAGGGAAGACACAGCAGTAGAAGGGGAATAGGGAGGAGGAAAAATAAGAAGGAAAAGGTGGACTATAAGGGGTTGGAGGAGGGAAAGGGAGAGGGTGAGGAAGAGAAACAGAAAGATGAAGAGGAGAATAAAGAGCATCAATAGATGAAGGGGAGGCAGATGAAGGAGGAGGAGGAGAGTTAGAAAAAGGGAAAGGGTAAGGAAAAAAAGAGGATAAGAGAGAAATATCAGGGGGAGGAGGAGCAGGAGAAAGGAGAACAGGAGGAGGAGAATAAAACGTTGAAAAAGAGGAGGAGGACGAGGAGGAGGAGCATTAAAAGAGTAGTGGTGGGCAAGTTGAGAGGGGAGGGGAGGGGAAGGAAAATGAGAAATGAGGAAAAAACAAGGACGAGTAGGACGAGGAGAACAAAGATAAGGAGGATGAAGATGAGGGTAGGAAAAGGAAGACTGAAAGAAGGATAAGGACGAGTAGCACAAAGGGGAAGAGGAGGAGGAGCAGAAGGACTGAAAGCAGGATAGACAGAAGAAGAAGAAAGAAGAAGAGGTGACGGGGAGGAGGATGTAATAGAAAATAACTTTTTTTGCAGTTGAAATAATTTCTTTTATTACAAAAAGAAAAAAAAATTTAGATATTATTAACCTTGCATCTTTCAATTCAATATCAAATTTCCATTATTCCCCTCCTGTTTGTTCATTCTTTTTAGCATGGAATGGTACTTGATACCACTGATATCGATTACCAATTTGCTTTGGTGTTCTCCCATAAAAATTAGGCCCAGCATTCATACAAAAAATTCCCATCGCCATTGAGTGCTGGACGCATTACACCTTCTACCTCTACTCCTACAATTAATTTATGCTCTATTGCTACGAGATGATTTCCTGGTGGTATTGGTTCGATTCTCTCACCAAAAGTTTCATATAAACTAATTGCACCACTTCCAATCCTGATAGGTATATGCATACGTTCTACAGGGGAATTCATGGGTTATATCTTGGACTGCGAACTCAAATCTGCAAACAGAAAATGAAAAGTGAATTACTGGCTTCTCAGATTATGGGTTTTGGGAGAAAAGAAAACATGAAGAAGTCTATTGAATCCCACAGAAAATGAGCCCTTTTTCAATCCTCTAACTTTCATTTTCCTCCTCTATCCATTCTCCTATCAATTCCTTCTTCTCTTTAATTTTCTCAACTTTCTCTTGCAATCCTTTCTCTTCCTCCTTTCCTCTAATAATATCATCCCATACATGCTTTCAAGTCCCCTCTACCTATCCACATACGCTGCATTTCCTCTTCACATTCATCTCCAAATATGCTTCTTCTACTTAATTTTCAAATCGTCTTCTAGCTCTTCTCGTCGATCTTCTCGATCCTCTTTCCAAATAACCAGGCTATCTTTTTTCTATTACCTCATATTCTTTATTGTATTCTAATTTCCTTTTTCTCACCTATCTTTACCTGTTTTATATTTCCTTTCCAGTTTCTCATTTCTTACTCATTCCTACCTGGAGCTCTTAGAAAAATTTCTTATTTTTTTCTACCATCTCATCAATTTTGCAGCCCTCATCTCGCTTTCTCCCACCTTTTTATAACATTATCTCGGAACCTCCTCCACTTCCTGTCACTCATTTATCATCCCTTGTAATGTCCTCTTCTTAGTCACTCTTTTGATCCTCTTTACCCTAATTTATTATTTTATATTCTTTTTTCTATATAATCTCATGAAATTTTCCTTCAATCCTGAGATTTCAATCTTTCGGTTACTGTTTTCCACCTTTTCCCCCTCTATGCACTAATTTCCGTATATCTTCCTCCATCCTAGCCTTTTCTGCCTCTCCCTCAAGAACATTTTCTTTTGCAATGCAATTTTTTCGCATTCCAATTTTCTCAATTATTTCCTTACTTCTCTTTTTGCGTTCTCACATTCCTTATTTCAGTTACCTTCTTCTAAAGGCTCAGTTGAGGCGAATTTCAATGGACTTCTCAATTATCAAATTTCACCAAAGGAACGAATTTCTAACCAAACAGTTGAATCTTTGACCAAAAAGATTACTATTTATATGTTTATATATATGTTCTTTAACCGAAAAAATATGCTTTATATCTCAATTCAAAAATACCTTTTTGAAAGAAATGTAATTTTTAACCGGTTGAGTTAAAAAAAAAATAGAAAAAATTTTTCCTAAATAGTTGAGTCATCAATCAAGAAGCTGAATTATTGTAAAACCAAATCTTTAACCAAGTAATTTACCCCGAATCAAGTCGTTGAATTTCCACCCGAAAAAGATGAATTTTTAACCATAAAGATGAATTTGGAGCGTTAAAAAACTTACGGATTTCAACAAAATGATGTAATTTCTTGATCAAAGGAATAAATATTCTACTGGAATATTTTTTACCCAAATAAACTTTTAACCAAAAAGATAAATTTTCAACCCTTAAGACCATGTTATACATGAGTCTGGGATTAAAATTATCGATTTTTTGTCGCAAATCAAGTCCACACCGAATAAGATATCGAGTTCAAATTTGAGGAAAAATTTCAGAAAACAATAAACTACGTTTGTATATTCTCATTGTATTATTCTCAACAAAAAAAAATATTTTCCAAAAATTTTGAACCAAATGATGTTAACAAACGTAGTTCATTGTTTTCCAAAACTTTTCCCAAAATTGAACTCGATATCGAATTCGCTGCGGATGCGGGTTGCTGTAAAAAAATGTTGGTAAGGTAGGAAATGAGTAAGTATAACATGGCCTTCAAGACAGATCAATAACATAATGCTTGAATCTCAAAATAAGTGTTAAAACATTCTTACCAAAAGAAAAAAATTTCCAGAAAAGTAGTTAACCTTCTGATTCAATAAAGAATTATTCAACTGGATCATATACGAAAGCAATAATCTTTTAACAAGAAAGAATTATTCTAAACAACAAAAATAATATATTCCCAACCAGAACAATAAATTCCCAACCAAAAATTGAAATTATTCAATTCAATCCTTTTTCAATACAGAAAATTTTTGTTTTTAAAGTAAGCAGTATTCGAAATAAAAGAAAAATTTCCAATTATAAGAAATTAAAATATTTGACCAAAAATTATTCATTTTCCAAAAATTTAGAGAAAGAACTGATTTTTGAACAAATATAGTTGGGAGAAAATAATACTGAAAATTATTTTGATGTTCCATTATACATACTTTTTTGACAGATTTAGTGGAGGGGCCTAATCTGTCTTTATCAGATATTTGTATTTCGCAATTTAGTTCTTCTTTCCTTGAAAGGCGTCAACACTGTTCGAATTTCATCATTTTATGTACAGTTCACAAAAGAGGAACAAATTAATCTTTCTTTTTTTAAGGCAATTCAAAAAAATTCTGAACTATGGTTGAATTCCAAACCGAAGAGGAAACCATTTTCGACCGACGATAGAATAGTCGATTTCCAGTTAAAACGAAATTGTCAACAAAAACAAATTATTCGCAGCAAAATAGTAAAGTTACGACCAAAGAAGCGAATGTTCAACTGAATGATTAATCTTCAATTTTAAACAAAAGACAGTGGAATTTTAAACCAAAAATGATGTACTTCTAACCGAAAAAGGAATACTTTGTTTCTAGTTTTAAAAAAATTTGCTGCAGAAGAACTAATTTTTATTACAAAACATACATTTTCAAACACAAGAATGAATTATCAAAAATAGTAACAAAAATTTTCAAGAAAAATAGTTAAATTTTTAACATGAGGAATATATTCTCAACCGCATGATTCGTTCCGAATCAAATGAAAATTTTTAACCAAATAGGTAAATTCTCAACCAAATGAGTGAATGTTGAACTAAAATGTTAAACCTTGAATGGAAATAATCAATTTTGAACCACAAATGTGGACTTTAAATCATACAAAAAACAACGAATTTTCCACAAAAAGACGATTTCACAGAGAAATGGTTGAATTTTTGAAGTTAATAGAAAATTTCCAACAAAATACTTTAATTTTCAACTAAACGAATAAATTTTTTACTGAAATGATCATTTATCAAGCAGAAAATTGAATAATCAACCTGAACAATGAAACTTAGAAAAACACATTTTTTTAACAAAACAGTTAAATTTTCAACCCACAGAATGGGTATCCTGCTAAATGATCGATCTTGAAAAAAATCACTTTTGCAACCAACTAGTCGAATTTTCAACTGAATAAATAAGCGTTTAATGAACTGATAAATTTCTAAGTGAAAATATAAATTCCTAAACTACAAAGACGAATTTTCTATTCAAATGCATGAATTTGCAACGCGATCCTAGAAAGTTATAAACAGATTTTGAACAAAAGAACAGGTTTGGAACAAGTAGTTGATTTACACTCAAAAAAGTAGATATTTAACTTAAATGAGGAACCTCAAACGAAAATTAGGAACTTTCAATCACAAAAATAAATTACGGCGTAATAACAAAATGCATTTAGGTTCTTCTCAAAGAGATAGAGAAGATCAATCATCAGCCAAATAGTGAAATTTTGAACAATTGAGCAGAATCAAAAACAAAAAAAAAAAAAAATTCAATTAGGATAATAGATATCCAGAAGAAAGAAAAATTTCCAAAAAAAAGGATATTCAATCGATGAAATTGACTTTTCACTCAAAGAGACGATATTCCATTGAGAAACATGAACTTTCGACTAAAAATTATCAAATCCAGAGCAAAACGGGAATGGTTGAATGATAGGTTTAAACAAATTAATTTCCAACCAAATAGTTGAATTTTGAACACAAAAATTGCATTATAAACAGAAAATTCATATTCGGGGGTGGGAGAGAAGGAGAATGAAGAAGAGGAATGAGAAAAGGAAGAGGGAAGAAGTGAGGAGGATAAGGAAGAAGATAAGGAGGGGGAGGATGAGTAGAAGAAATTGGAGGAAGAAGGGAAAGAGTAGAAGAAGAAATAGAAAAAAGATGGAAACGAGGAGAAAGAGGAAAAAGAAAGAAGGTGAAAAGGGGAAGGGGGAAGGAGGAGAAAGAGGAGGTTGATAGGCAGGAGGAAGGGAAAAGGAGAAAAGGGGAGAAAGAATATGAGGAATGAGAGCAGTATGAAGACACACGAGTGAAAAAGTAGAAAGAGAAGGAGGAGCAGAGGAGTAGGAGGAAGATAAGATGGAGGCGTATGAAAAGGAGAAGAAAGATCACAAGGGGGTAGGTAAGAGAATGAAGATGAAGAGTGGTGCAAGGAAAGAAGGAATAGAAAAAGGAGAAGGACGAAAAGGAGAAAAAGAAGCAGGAGGAGGAGGAAGAGAGGTAAGAAGGAGGGGGAAATAATAGAAGAAAAAATTGCGTGCAATTTAAATAATCTCTTTACTTTTAAAAGGTTATGTATTACATTATTGAATAATGCTGAATATCTACATCTAATAATTCAGAATTCTTACAAATTGCTTATTGTGAATTCGAGCACACTGATATTTCTATGAAGTTGACAAAGAATTGGCAGAATACTTTTTCTGTGGGAATCAGAATGAAATCGCTCGTTCAGCAGTTTGAATCACTCAATCCTGTCTTCTGTCAAATATTTTTTCCTTCAAAGCAACGTGTGAGATACCATCCTAATTTTTAATTTTCTTTTCCCATCCAGCTTCACCAAATGATACAGTATGCCAGTCAAATCGATTACTAACTTCCCTTGATGTTTTCCCATAAAAGTCACTCCCTGCATCCATACCGTATCTGTCATTCACATTAAGTGCTCGATACATCAAACCTCCTACTTCTACTCCCACAATTAAACTACTATGTGTAGCTACGAGATGATTTCCTGGTGGTATCGGTTCAATTTTCTCATCTAGATTTTCATAAAAATGAATTGTATCTCGTTTTATATTAATAGGAATGATAATACGTTTTGGACGGCCTTTTTCATCACGGGGTATTGGCCTGGCCTGTGAACTAATATCTTAAAGCAGAAAAATTAATAGATTTATTCGCGACTGCAGTGCTGACACCTCGGATTATATGTTTGAAAGAAAAAGAAGCATTTAAAAATGTTACAAATCACACGGCACATGAGCCCTTTTCCATTCCTCTAGCTTTCTCTACCTCCTTCATCCATTCTCCTTCCACTTTCTTCCCCCTTGTAGGAAGGAACCTTCTATGTCTCCTCTATACATCCACATTCTCCGCATTTTCTCTTTCCATCAATCCTTCAATCGATTCTTATACTCCATTTTCGAGTCGTCTAGCTATTTTTTTCAATCTCTTTTATCCTCTTTTCAGATTCTTGACCAATCCTTTTTGTAATACTTTATACCGTTTACTGTATTCTAATTTCATTTTCCTCCTCTATTCATTACCTCATTTATTATCCCTGATGCCCTCTTCTTCCTTTTTTCAATTTATCACACTCTTCCTTTCTTCCTACTTACTGAAATTTTTTTTCGCTTCTCAAATTTTTCAATTCCTTTCTCACTCCTTCTTCTGCCTTTTGATATTCCTCATTCAAATTATCTTTTTCCGACTGTTTATTTGGAGCAAATTTTAATCGATTCTCTAATGCCTCTTTAAAAACAAAGTTTGTACCAAAAAGTTGAATTTACAACTAAAAAGATGTCTTCAACAGAATTGCTGCATTTAAGCATAATTATCAAACTTCTAACGAAATTGATGCCATCTTAGCAAGATAGTTGAATGTTCAAGAAAAATTTTGAAACCGCGAAGATTTATTTTCTATCTGAAAACGGATTTTTAACGAAATACGTTTTTCATTGACATGAAAATGATATAGTTTATATTTTCATTGGCAAATTAGTTTCCAACAAAACAAAAAGAATTTTCAATTATGTGAGTTCCACCGAAAGAGCCAAAACTTTGAACAATCGTTGAAAACATCAACCAAAAAAATGATTCTTTAATGAAAACTGTTCCATTATTCTACTGAATATTTGATTTTTTCGATAAATAGTTTGATAATAAACTGAACCCTTAAATTGTGTACCAAAATATTCAAAGTTTTGAGGAAAATCGATATTTTCGACAAAATACATCAATTTTAAAAAAAAGAAGAAGACTTTCGAACCAAATTTGAAGAAAAATAGTTCGATTTCCAATCTTAAAAAAATAATTCTAAGAGAAAATGATCAAAGAGTGGAAATTTCAAGAAAAAAAAATAATAATCTTGTGAGAGAATCAATTTCTTTATCAAGATCAAAGATAGAAGTATAACTAGAATGATAAATCTGCATCTCAAAAATTGAATTCATGCCAAGTACTTGGAGTTGCAACAAAAAAAATGAATTTCTAACACAGGAGATAATTATTAATCAGGAAGATGAATTGTCCCCCAAGAAGATTATTTTCTGCCAAAAAAAAGAGGTAAACTTAAGAGGTATACTTAAGACCCGATAAAAAATTGCAATATTCAAAAGAATGAAGGGGGAGATTGATAGAGTAGAAGAGACTTTAGGAATAAAAGAGGAGGGGGACATAGAAAGAATAGGATGGTGGGATGAGGAATGTAAGAATGGTGAAGAGAAAATAAAGGAGAGTGTTAGAGAATGGAGAAGAGGAGAAACTAGCAAAAGGGAGAACAATATGAGAAAGCGAGAATATGAGGGGATGTTGAAGGAGAAAAGGCAGAAGGGGAAGGAAAGATATAACGAAGAGGTGAAGAAAGCGGTGAAGGATAGAAAGGTATAGGAGGTAATTGATAGGGAAAGAGGAAGGAGGGAGTGAATTCTGATACAAAAATGAGTAAATGGCCGGAGTACTTCAAAAGATTGTTAGGGAGGGACGGGAGAAAGGTTAGGGAAGAAATGAATAAGGTAATAGATGAAGGAGAGTAAAATAAAAACGGAATGAATAGGGGGAAAATAAACAAGGCAATCTAGAGGCTTAAAAGAAATAAAGCGACAAGAGAGGATGGCATGGAGAATGAAGCTCTCAAATATGGTGAGAAGGAATTAGAAAAGACATGTGAAGAATTTGTGACAAAGTATGAAGAGGAGAAGGATCGCTTATATTCAAACTTATATTCACCAATTGAATTCAGAAACACCACTAGAAAGAGAAACAAAAGAGTTTGAAAATTCTCCATTTTCTCGCAATATTGAGAAAAAACTTATTTTTGAATGATTTCGTAAAAGCAGAATGACGTTGAAAATTATTTCGTTGCTCCATTATATACTTTATGGGAAAATGGATTGGGGGGGGGGGCGGTCAAAGCCTATTTTTCTCAGATATTTGCATTTCACAATTATTGAGTTCTTTTCCTTCTTTAAAAAGCGTCAACAATGTGTGAATGTCACCATTGCATGTACATTTCACAATTTAGAGGGAAGAATTAGTCTTTTAACTTTTTTATAACGCAATTTAAGAAAAGGCTCGTCACTCAGAAAAATATTTGTCTTGGATAACAGAAACCGTTTATTTATTATTATCTTCCCTATTTGAACAAAAATAACTCCGAGATTAGGAAAATAATTTTTAAATCCGAATCAAATAGGACGATGATCATGTTTTAGGATCGTAAAAAATATCTACAAAAAAATGCGAATTCAGAACCAAATAGTTGAATTTCAAACCTAAAAGCAGTTAATTTGCAACGAAAAATAAAAAAGTTGATTCTCAGTTATAAAAAAGTTTAAGACGAGGAGAAAAAAATTCTCAGCGAAATGGTGGAATTTTTAACCAAGGAAGTAACCATTCATTTCAATTATTAATCTTCAATCGGCAAATAAATTTTCAGCCAAATGTTTATATTTCTAACTGAAAAATGATAATTTACGACAAAATTCATGAATTTCTGGTTTTTACCTTGAAATCATAAAGTTGATATTCTAATTTGAAAAATACTTTTGAACGAGGGAAAAAATGATTATTAGAAATTTGAAGTAAAAAAAAAAAAATTTCAACCAAAAATAGGAATGTGAAATTTCGAAAAATAAAAAAACTGAAGAAGAAAGATGTTCATTTCATCATTTTTTATCAATAAAACGACGAAGAAGAAGACGACATTTTAACAAAATACATGAATCTTCTACTAAAAAAGATAGAATTCTACCTAAAAAGATTAATTTGCAACAAAAAAGATAATTATCAAGCATGAAGATAAGCTTTCATCCAATTAGATTATTTTCTACCGAATAAAAAGTGTTCTTACCGTTGAACCTATATTTTAAACTAAAACAAGAACATTAGAATTTTATACTAATTTATACTAATTTTATACTTGTTTCTTTCTAAAAATCCAATCCAAACCGAAATTGGAATATTTTAATGTCATAGATGTGTAAATTTTGTGATTTATGTACATTTCACAATTTAGGGGGAATAATAAGTCTTTAAACTTCTCTATAACGCGATTGGAAATACATGGCACGTCAATTAAAAAAATATTTGTCTTCAAATGAAGAAACTGTTTCTCTATCATAATTTTTCTCCTTTAAAAAATAACTTCAGAATGAACAAAATGATCCTTAATCAGAATAAAAAAAACAACAATAATAATCATTTTTTTGAGAATCATATATTCTCGATTAAAAAAGGAAAACTTTCACAACCAAATTTCTAAAGAAAAGGTATAATAATTTCCAACAAAATAGTAAAATTTCCCACTAATGAGGTAAATAGTTAACCTCAAATGATGGACCTCCAAAGAAAATAATGAATTTTTGCCCTCAAAGATGAATTTTCAACAATTAAAAAATCATTTTTAACAAAATAGTAAACTTTTCAATTAAAGGAATATATTTTTCACCAAATGATTAATCTTGAATGATATAAAGAAAATTTCAACTACAAAGTTGATTTGTCAACTGAATGAGTAATAATTTAATCAGAATAATAAATTTTATTCCAAAAGGATGAATTTGTAACTGAGCAAGACGAATTTTCAAAGAAACTCATATATTTTCAACCTATTCGTTTCGATCATTAAGTAAACATAATACATTATCGACCAGAAATAAGATGGGTAATTTTAGAATCTGAACCCAATTTCTGAGAACGAAAAAAAAAATTTTGAAAAAAGTAGAAATTTTTACTAAAGAAGTAAATGATGAACCTTCCGGAAAACCAAAATCAAAAGGAATACGAGGGAATTATTATTCAAATAAATAATTCATCTTGAAAAAATCCCTTTTTTACCATGAAGTGGAATTCCTAACTGAATGAATGAATATTCAACTAAAGTGAAAAATTTTTAACCGGAAAGATGAATTTTTAGCCTGGAAAGACGAATTTTTAACACAATACTTGAATTTTTTAAATCAAAATGATACATTTTCAACCAAAGAGGATATAGTGATTTTTTATTTATGAACGAATTTCCAACAAAAATGAACGAATTCCGAAAAAATAGTTAAATTCTTGAACATAGAATTAAATATTGAACTTAAATAATGAACTTTCCAGGGAAATATTAATTTTTTAACCACAAGATGAATTTCCAACAACAAGAAAAAAACGAGTTCTCAACAAAAAATTCAATTTTCTAACCAATTCAATAATTAAAAAATTGAACTTAATGTTCAATTTCCGAAAAAATGCAATATAATTTCAACGCAATGGTCGAATTTAAAACTAAAGAAATTATTATTCAAGAAAAATAATGAATGTTTGATCCGAAAAACGGTTAACGATCAAAAACGTGACTTTCTAAATGAAAAAAATTAGAATTTCCAACCAGAAAGATGAATTATCAACCAAAAATAACGACTTTGCAACAAAAAGTTAAATTTGCAACCAAGAAAGTAAATATTTGACTACATGATTCATCTTTGAACGGAGAAATAATATTTTTTGTGAAAATAATTAAATTTTCAAATTGAAAATTGAATCTGTAAGAGAAAATTTTCAACATTCTTGATATTCATAAAGCGTGAAACAAGTAATGAATTATTTTTCGTCATTTTCTGTGATCCTCATATCGTAACTTATGATTAATTTGTTTGGAATTGTTTTGTTTGAATAAATAAAAAGTAATCGTTCCATAAAAAACTCCAATTTAACTTGATTCTATTGATCTTCGATTTGTTACAAATTTGTTTACAAATTGAGAAGTTGGAAATTTTCAAATTTTTAAAAATTAACTATCTAAAACATTATATTTACCGAGATATTTACCCACAGAATTTAGGAAGAATGCTAACAAAAGGTACAAAAAATTCTGAAAATTCTTCATTTTCGGAAGATGTAGAGGAAAAAATGTTTTTGAAGAATCTCGTAAATAAAAAGAATGATAATAAAAATTAATTTGAAATTCCATGACATTATCTTTTTTTAAAAATGCAATGGGGGGGGGGGGGGCGAAACCTATTTTCTCAGATATTTGTGTTCCGCAATTTAATTCTTTTTTTCCTTAGGAGGCGTCAACATTGCGTTAATTTGATCATTTATGTACATTTCACAATTAAGAGGGACTAATCAGTCTTAGTTTTTTTAAAACGCAATCACAACAAAAATTGCACGTAACTTAACGGATCATTTGCCGTGGATCAAGGGAACCGTTCCTTCAACCTAATCTCCTGTATTTAACCATGGATAACTTGAGAATTGAGAAAAAAATTTCCCAACCAAACAGACAAGTTTTCAACTAAAGAAAAAAATTATTCTCCAACAAAAATTAAGAATTCTCTACACAAAGTTGAATTCCTACCAAAAAAGTGAAGATTCAATTACATGATTGATCTTCAAACAAAAACGAAAATATTATTCAACTTTATAGATGA
The DNA here is from genome assembly GCA_011762715.2 of Neuroterus valhalla. NCBI lineage: Eukaryota > Metazoa > Arthropoda > Insecta > Hymenoptera > Cynipidae > Neuroterus > Neuroterus valhalla. The sequence continues at coordinate 2,353 of WSXT02214312.1, read as the reverse complement.
ATATTCAATTAGGAGTATACATTTTCAACCAGGAAGGTAAATATTCAATCAGAAAAACAAATTTTTAACAACTGTAAAAAATTATTATACAACTTAAATTATCAATATTCGAACAAAGACAAAAATTTTTTATCGAAACCTTGAACCTTGTATGAAGACTTCAATCACTTCAATCCAATAAGTGAGGTTCAATATCACACAAAAAAGGTTGATATCAGTAAAATGGTGAAGTAAGGTTAGGTTTTGGAAGTGACAGAAAGTGAGAGAAAATAAGTTCCGGGGGAAGGGTTTTGGAAGGGGGTTAATTGGAGTGAAAGTATGTTGGAAAGATTTCTTGAGTAAAGAAAAAATGAATTTGATTTTATAGAAAAAAGGGTTTATGCAAATCGGCAAATGTAATAGTAGTTGTTTATAAATCCAATTTGGAGGCTAGATTCTCTAAGTGCGGCCTACATCCGTATTGGCAGTGAGAGGTCAATAAGTTACAGTCATGTAACCAGTGCCGTCTCCAATGTTAGTAGCGCCCTGTTCAAAAGTGAAAAATACGCCCCCTACGAGGGCTACTTGTTTACGCCTCACAAATTCATTTAATTTTCTGGGCCCCCTATCTTCTGGCGCCCTGTTCAAAGGAACGTTTCGAACTACCCTAGGGTAGTAACTGCATGTAAGTTATATGAAGATTTATTGCTATAAGCAGTACACGGAACGTACTAGTAAATAGATGAAGTACAAAGGCCAAATACACCTGTTTTTTTCCTAAACAAAATTTTTATTTGACTGTAATGTCGTGACGATGATGGCCTTACATTTCAATTCGCTGACTTCTATGCCTTATGGGTAAACTCTTGATTTATGGTATTTTAGGGTTAAAACAGTTTTTTATATATTTTGGGAGTAAGATGAAACATTTTAAAAGGGTTTCAGAATTTTTTTACAGACTCAAAAGGAAAAAGAAGTTTGACCGATTTTTCGGATTTCGTACTTTTGTCAAAAATACTTCCCTCATGTATAATAAGTTTTTGGAGATCCTCAAGAACTGTAAAAGTGATGACAGTGAGATTTCTAAACTCAAAAACTTTTGATTTATGGTACTATAGGGTTGGAACAGTTTTTTGTATATTTTGGGAGTAGAATAAAACATTTTGGAAAGGTTTTATAAAACTTCATTTTCTTACTTACATGACTGGCATGGAATCATCCGTATACATTGCCTATAAGTGTAAATTCATGAAAATTATACTGATATTATGTATATAAAATGAATATATAGTTTTTTACAATGAACTCTCCTTTAGTTGAATCAATTCAAATCGTGCTGCCCATATTATATGAGTCCTGGATATATATGCCTAATATACGGCTGTTATATATCAATATATCAAACAGGAGTGATTCGAGAGAAAGGGATTCATAAACTTGTCATCAAAACGAACAATTTCCCGTTTGGAACATCAATTTTCGTTGAAAAGCAGGAAGGAAGAATTTTGACCGTTTTTTCGGTCCGTGGCCCCCACTGTGCGTCGCCTACTCGACCATGGGTCGCGTAGACAGATGCGAGACTTGTTCGCTAGTTCTAGAGTTCGAAAGGCTGTAACTTACGTCAGGAACGTCCGGTCACTTACTGGTAAGTTACCAGTAACTTCCCGGCCGATTTTTTTTCGAGAATTTACGAGAATTTATGTTTTTTACCGAAAAGAATGTTAACTATTGAGCTAAAACTGTTTTGAACGCACCCTGTGATGATTTTTAGTGACTTAGAGAATATTTTCCGAATTATTGAGAGTTGCTAGCATTGAGTAGTATAATAAACAAATGAGAAAGAAGCAATTTTGAATTTTCTTGAAATACTATCAGAATTGAGGTAAAGATATATACGTATTTCTGCGGGCATTTCCCGGATAACACCGAACGTCTTGCAAACGTTTTGAAAACGTTATGTGGCGAACGTTAAAACATTTGTAAATTTCAGTGAAAAAACGGCCCAAAAACGTTTTCGAAACGTCGAATACTCCAACAGATGTTTGATACTTTGACTGAACCAAACTTTCATAAACGATTTAAAAAGTTTGTTTAACGTTAGATCAAGCAAAATTCGAGCAGATTAAATTTCCAAATGTCTCTAAAACGTTTGCAAGACATTTCTCAAACGTCTACAGAAAGTTTATGCAACGTTTGGAAAACGATTATCGAACGTTTGCGAAACGTTTTAGGAAGATTTGATGAACGTTTGGTCGAAAAATGAAAAATAAAATTTTGTAGCTCATATATACTTTAATGGTATTTAAACCATACCCTGATTTCTAATGATTCCTTTTCCGTGTTTTTTCTTATAAACATATGTTTGATAGTCATA
>WSXT02214301.1:0-17443 GCA_011762715.2 Neuroterus valhalla | reverse complement strand
CGAGTCAAATCCATAACCGAGCGCGGAGCGCGAGGTAAGATTACCATCGAGCGCGAAGCGCGAGACCCGAAAGTCGCACGCCGTAGGCGCGCTCAAACTTGCGAGCGAAGCGAGCCGCGCGCAAAGCGCGCGAATAGAATGTGCCCGCGCAGCGGGCAGATTTTTTTTAATATGATGGTGCAGATTTCCTGAAATTCTCATTACAAAATATTTATTATCGTAGAACTTATGACGAGTTGAACACAAAAAAATCGCATTTTGAGATGGCAGGAAAAAGTAACATTTTCTTGATTATTTCGAAAACTAATAAAGTTATCAAATTCATTCAAAGGACTCGAAATATGCGCAATAAAATTTCCTACTGAAATTCGTTATTGAAAAATTATAATCTGACCTGAAAAAAAATATGACCCAGGAGCCAACTCAAACGACGGCGTTTCGGGCGTATCCCCTTTTGATCGCGAGCGGTTCATACGATGAACAGAGCCGAAGATACAAGGGCTGGAACATAAACGCGTTTACTTACCTCGGTAGGTGCGGTAATTTTGGAGAGCGCGATTGAGCGCGCTTTCGTTATCGACTTATTTTAATGATTTACGTGCTCAAAAATAAAACCTGTAACTCTGGACCATTTATTTTGCAACAATTAACAATGAATACTGTTTCAAACTGTTTTGGGTAAAAATGTACACATTAGCTTATAATATTTGAACATCGTTCATTTCAGAGAACCCCTACCTAGGTTCGTATAGATTAGGTTTAATGATGACTCTATAACAGAACATATTCAAAACGAATGTGAAGCGTTATATTCGCATAACGCACGCAATAATCTATTTGGGTACTCTGGGTGCTCACTGAGCACACTGTATTTTTCCCAGTTCTTTTTTAAATCAGCATGAACAGACTCCATTGCTTGTTCACTGTAAAATCCAAGCGCTTTTTGCGTGCGTTTACAAAATTCTGGGAAATGGAAAAAGACAGCGCGGATCTTGGGTGTGACGGGTATACCAATTTCCAGATAGCTCTGTCTGAATTTTGCGGTTTTGCTTCGTACTCCGGATCAAGTTGAGCACCAAAACATGCTCTAACGACGGAATTGAAATTTCCCAATACTTCAACATATTGTAAACACCCTATTGCATCCGAAAATGACCGAAGTACATCGATTTTGTTCCATAAAGTCTTGCAAGAGTTTCCAAACAGCATTTAGATGCCCACATAACAGCATCTTCTTCAAAGTTTTGAAACAAATATTTGTACAGAGTATTCATTAGGCCAAGCGTTAAATGCAATTCTGGCGGTGAAATTACGAAGAGAAAAGATTCAAGCTGTGTCGTAATTATTGGAGGATGGATACAATTTTTAACAACTTTGCATCTGATTTTTTAGCTCCAGACTGTAGCCATTTTTCATAATTTTCTTGAGTTTTACGGATAGTTCGATACTCTCCACAAATATTCACTTTTTCTTTCGTGGCGTAGTACCAAGTACATAGATATTGTGCCTCGAAATCGACTTATATCCAATGTCGAACAAAGCTGCGCTACGTTTTTAAAATTTTCTTGAGAACCCTGCGCTACAGCTAATGTAAGTTATTTATTTACTCCTGAATCTTTGAATTTTTTAGCACATATTCCATCACCAAAATGTTGTCGCCGTTTTTCAGTACTACGTGTCCGAACATTTGGCTGCAACGATAAACATTTTTTTTTTAATTTCCCCCTCCATCTATCCCATATTTCAAGTGAAAATCTGAAACTTCACGTTTTTTCGAGACATGGTCAATGAAACCTTCCAGATTTGTGCAATATGCAAAAAATGTTTTAGACATCGCGTTGTTTCCCCGTCCTTAATTTTTAGTGAAGGAAAATAGCTTTTGATCAAGAAACTCATCAACGCAATGACTTTTGACAGATAGCTGTTTTTGCAAATTCGGTTCGATGACTTATATTTTTAGTAGCAACACGCAATGCCTTCGCAATTTCTTATGTTCTTCTTTGTGACAAATGTACGCTTGTCTAAATTTTTAATAAATCGTCTGCGGACAACAGTAGTTTTTTCGATGAGCTTATAACATTTTTGGTCCCAATGACGATTTCAAGAGGTTTGCCGCCATGTGGTTGAACAAAACACAAGGATGATGATCCGTCAACTTCCATTTCCCTTTTAAGTAATGATGAAATTACTTGGTCCATAGCTTTAGAACCTGCTTCTTCAATGGTCTGCGTCAAATTTTCAACTCATGTAGGAAGTGTACATTGATGCGAAATGCCTTAAGAAATCACGGTATAACAACGAGCATCGACTTTCAATCACAGTTTTCGATGCTATGAAAAGGAAAAAATATATTGTGCTGATTATGTGCCTTATTTGCTCGTCATATATATCTTTGCTATAACACTCACCAGATACTCTCTTGATTTTTTCAGAGATAAAACTCGATTCCAGTGAAGTTTGGCGTGCCAATATGCATAAATTACAATCGCCCAAATTGTCAGATCTCATTCTTGTGACCTTTTTCAATGTTGCCAATTTACTGTAATCCGGAAGTTGAAGGGTCTTTGTTGGGTTATTTCGATGCAGATAAAGGTTCCACTTACAATTAGAGCACAAAACGGTTGGTGAACATCTGTCCTTTTCATCAAGCTCAAATTTTTTATTCACAAGGGAACACAACGCGCCTTTTATGGGGTGCAGAGTTTTACTTTGGCAGAGGCACATCAAACATACGAATCTACGATTTTCTTCATGATTTCTGAACTTCGGCATTTTCGCGTTTTTAAAATATGTCAAACTTTAACTCCTGATAAAATTATGTCATTTGTTTCTAACGAGATTCAAATGTTGATAATCTATTTATACATTTTTTATTCTATATGAACATAGTATTTGTTGCGTTGAGAACAGTTCAAAATAATTAAAAATAACTTATAATTGCAAAATAAATGTTCCAAAGTTACAGATTTTTATTTTAAGCAAGTTAGTAATCAAAATAAGTCTATAACGAAAGCGCGCTCAATCGCGCTCCGAAATTACCGCGCCTACCGAGGTAAGTACCCGCGCCCATGTTCCAGTCGTTGTATCTTTGGCTCTGTTCATCCTATGTAAATGAACACTCATACTTTCTTATTCGAAATTTAGTTTTCTCTAAAAAAGTATGAGTGTAATTTCACAATATTTTGCATTGTAGGAAAGTTACAGAGCGAATTTCAAGATAAAAACATTTTTTTATCCCCTTTTTTGGAGTTTTGCTAGCTATAACTTCCAGAGAAATCGAGATGTAAAAAATCTTTCCGAGACATTAATTGTAGTTAATTCAATACCCTTCAAACTTACCCCAATAATCATATCGGAAAGTATAACGAGTTGAGTGATTCGGGTCGAAAACCACAAAAAACATGGTTTTTTGCGGTTTTTCTATTTCATAAAATTGATATCACTTGTTTTCTGCCCTACAACTTAACAAATATCTTTAATGGGACGAGACAAATTATTTTGTATCTGGGATATTTGTTGTGGAACTGATATGTACAGAGTTTAACCAACTAACCTACCAAAAATTGAGTTTTTTTTTTAAATCCGTCAATAGATTTTTTTATTTCCCCACCTAAATTATTGAAGACTGTTAACGGGATAGATATGTGGAGAGAAATTTGATGGGGGAGGACTTTTGGCTGCAACCTCGTCCAAGCGCACCGTGAAAGGTTTCAATTGATGAACAAACTCTTTACGTTCAAGTGTATTTCTTTTGATACACCGTTTCCTCATTTTCTTGTTCGAACTATAATTTGCTAGTACGATGAATTTTTTATAATACTTTGCTGAAAAGGCATCAAAAAAGTGAATTAGTGTGTAGCCTATTAGCCTGCAATAAATAATACAAGACGAGTTCTTGTCATACTCGACAAATCTAGGCATTTCAGTAAATAAGTTTACTCTTTTCTCATATTTTCAGCAAGGCTCAAAAGGCGCGTATTATCCGACAAGGAACTTGACGTCATCAAAAACTCGACCCCTTCACTTCGACATGGAAGTCCCCACATGTTTCGGAATCTACGAGACAAAGGTAAAAATCCTACTTATGAAAAGAATGTTACCTAAGTTTACAATTTTGTACACGAAAATGTAAATTGTAGTTTGCTCCACCTCTGAATAGATCAACTTGTAGTTCCCCCTACTTGGTGCTGGTGCTGCTACAGTTTTAAAGTCCAACCATTTGTTTTCTTTGTGTTAGAAGAGCAAGTCGTTTCAAAATTTTTTGGTGTTGTGCTTGTTCGCGATGGGAAAAAGAATACGTACGCACGAGGACAGTATCTTCCGAAAAGAAAGGACAAGGATTGAAGCTTCTGAGAAGAAATTGTTATTCAAAAAGAAACGTGGTCTTCGAAAATATCCTTCTACATCTTCTTCGTCAATTGCGTCAGAATCTTGTTCTTCTGTAACATCAGCATCTTGTGCCAGATTTGATGTTAGACTCATGGTTACTTCTGTGATGCCATGCCGGTTTTACCTATGCATGAAGAGCAGCAGATTCTTCTGGGAAATTTTTCCGAAGACCATGCATGTTTTACCTGTCTGAAGAACAACGGATGCTGTTGGAATATAATTCCAAATTCCAAAGGGTTTTAGCGTGCGTAGAGAACTATGTATGTTGCTCGTCGTCCAAAGGCACCTAGCTCATGCTAATTTATGATCAAATAAGATATTGTTTTATAAATTATAATTTTCTTCATTTCCTAAAATAGGAAATTGTTGAAGGTCTCGCTTATTATCTATATCATCAAATGAGGATTTATGAAGTGAGCCACCATCTTCAATTCAGGAGTCGCCATCTTGTAACCAAACAGTGCCATCGCAAACTTATCAGGGGTTCTCAGCAAAGGGAATTTCACTAATTGAAAATGCTCCGGATCCTCAGCAGACTAAGCTTTCCTCATTAGATCAGAAAGATGATACTGCTATTAGGACTTTTGACAATTAGATCCTGAATGTTAGCAGAAAATGTTGTTCGAAAGAAAGAGTTCTAACACATTTAAACACCTAAAGTGAAAGCAAGTACAATGTTCATCATGTCTCACGACAAACAACCAACAATGAAGTAATAGTGGCAGGAATTAAATTCGCAGGTTATGTTTGTAGATGTGTAGTATCAAATTTCAACATGAAGAGGGCGTGTCAACCTACAGTGAGAACAGCGCGCCAAGGCATCAGGAAATTCCTAGAGTTGATTAAGTAAAAGAGAAATGGATAAAAAGACATTTTTCGATCCTTGGGCCTTTTTTATATGAAAAGAGAAAGCTCTTTATTAGAGCAAAAGCGTTTTGCTCATAGCGTACAAGCTTCTTCGTTCGATCCACAGATCGGGGTAAACAGGTGAGTGCTTCACCAATTTTTGCCTTCTTATCATAATGAGAAGAGAAAAAATTATTTTTACGGAAGTGCCTGTCTGTCTGTATATCTGTCTGTCTGTAGTCTGTTATCTATGTACTCGACATCGACTTTAAACTGGACCGCTCATGTCCACTGGGCATCGATTTTGGTATAGAGAAGAAGGGACACAAGATGCATCCTCGGTTTTCTCCGTCTTGCTTTTTCTGAATGGCTCTTGGTTTTGGCTCAGTCCTGTATGAGTAGTTAGCGGGACCCTCAATGAGGACTCAGCCTCGGTTTTGACGGCCCAAGCTCGTTTGAAGTTTTCGATATAAATATTCCGAATAAGGAAAAAATGCTTTTTACGTGCTTTGTTTGCCGAACGCGAAGCGACGTGAGCGACGGGTGTTCATTTCACGAGTAATCATATTATATTTTGGACTTGACATCATAGACTCAAAAAACATTTATTTACAGCATCGACACCTAATATTTGTATGTCGTCGATAAATTTTCAAATGAATATTATGTAGTACATTGAATATAATAAATAATATTCGTTTCAAAATAAAACCACGAAATAAAGAACTTGGACAAAATTGGGGTCATAAATATTGAAGTCTACATTGATGAATTTATTGAATCCATCAAATTCAGCTTGTCTTATTCATTTTGCATGAAAATCTATGCTTATATACAGTGGTAATTTCACTTGGAAAATTAATTATTAACACAAAAAATTAACCAAAAACTTGTATAAATGATTGGTAAGCATGCATCAAATATTTGACAATTAGATAAAATTTGCAAGTTTTTATAAAAAATTTTGATCCAAATAAAGTAAGAAACTTTAATTTAAAAAATTTCATGAAATATTTCCAAATTTCAAATATTGGAGGTATAAAAATGTAATATGAACGAACAAGGTGATAATAATTATCCTGTTTAAAAATACACGTTGAGGCTTGCACGTGCAGTTACACACAATGCTAAATATATTTTTTCGAAAAAATAATTTCTTAAACTTACATGGGAAAGTTTCGGAAATCATTTGCCGGAAAAATAGATTTTGGGAAGTGTGGATAGTGAAACGGGGCCCAAGAAAAGCTAGCGCCGTCACTGCGCGCAAAGGATAGAGCACTAACTCCTTTTCTTTCTACTACCTTCCAGTTCGCGCATCATATGAGCGGTCCAGTTCATATTTCGATGGTACTCGATAACTTTCGAAAGAATGATCTTATTGGATTGTGCTTTGGCACACTTTTTTGAAATCGGAAAAGAAAGGACGAGTTCGTTAACCAGCTTTTTGGATGAAAAATCAAAGAGGCGGGGGCATTTTTAACATTTTTTTGGACTTTTTTTTCCAGAATCAAACATTTATACAATTTCTCGTAGAAATTAAAAAGTAAACAATTTATTCTTATCATTTTTTCGATAAAAACAAAATTGTCAGAGTTCTGGTATTTTAAAAACTCAAAAATTTAGAAGAAAATGAGAATTTGTAGCCAAATATTGCAAGGTCAAAAAGAAAGTTAGAAAGAAAAAAATGTTTCTTTTTGGGAGCCCTACAAGATCGTGGATACAACTTTTCGAATTTTCTCACAAAATCTAGAATTCCCATTTTGATCGCGCAAAGAATAACGGAAAACAAACTGTGAATTCGATAACTTTCGAAAGAATTGTCATATCCGATCGTGCTTTGGCACCCATTTTGAGGGACCAAAAACACAAGTCGAGTTCGTTAACCAGCTATTTTGGATCAAAAATAAAAGAGGGAGAGCATTTTGAAAAAATTTTTGGACTTTCTTTTCCAAGACTAAAAAAGCGGAAGTACGGTTTCTTGTAACACTTAAAAAGTGAAAGAATTTATCTTTATCATTTTTTCGATAAAAACTAAAATGTCAGAGTTAAGGTTTTTTTAAAATTCGAAGATATAAAAGAAAATGAGAATTTTTAGCCCAATAGCCCCCGCTCAGCAGATTTTTTTTTCTTAGTGTGAGAACGTAAATCGAGTTGATTTGATTCTAAAAGATTTTGTTAATATAATTATGTGAAACAATCAAATGTGTGTTTGGTGTCACACTTTTCAGGATTACTTTTTACCCCCTCAAGGTCATTTCAGGCACGTAAAGTAGACTACAAATACATGGTCTGCACAAATTTTATGAACTGTTTTTGAATATCAACTGAAGCAAATGTTCGCTTCCTTTCTGGGGTTTGATTTATCGATTGTCTTTCGTTTTCAACTTGATAAAAACATGTTTTCTACTTCTCCAGAAAAAAATACTCCTATTGTTGGGACCTGATTATTTGTTCATAGGACTTCCATTCTCCTTTTATAAGTAATATTCTCGCCAGTTGGAATATTCATTTTATCGAAATCAAAACTCAAAAACATGATAAAAATTCTACAAGCATTACGACAAACCTATGTTCGAATTGCCAATTCTACAAAATGTTGCATGTTCTTCCATTTGCAGTTGCAAACTTCAGCGACAAAAAAAACATTTGGTCCGAAAAAATAAATATCGAAATTGACATACTTCCTCCTTGCAAGATGTCAAGCTATAAATAATACTCAAATAAACTCAGTATAGAAAAAAGTAAGTAATTAAATCTTGCAGCATTGTGATTAATTGTTTTTACCTTCGCTTTCAATTTACCTTGAGCGAGAATCAAAGGAATAATTTTTCTCAGTTTTTTGCATTCGCTGTTTGTCGCGCTAATGGAAATGCAAATAATCACAGGACCAGTTTCACACCTCCATCCTTTTAATAATGAGAAACTTGCACTCTCTCCGACACGTCTCTCAATCTACGTTTGCACGCGTGGGAATTCCAATGGCTGATAAACGAGTTCAGTTAGAGACATCGATTCCCCAGGATTGCCCTTCACCATCTCCTTGATTTATGACCTCTCCGAAAATTTTTCAAGCGGACGAATCTATTTTCAATTTATATTATCTTATATATCAATCGTTTTTATTCGGAAGAAATAGGTACAAGGATAGGTCGATAAAAATGAAAATGGGACTATAATCAACAAAAATTTTGAAAATATTTCAATTAATAATAATTTCCATTTTGAAATTGATTTTCATATTTTACAGATTCGAAACAATATCTTGAGCTTCTGTGGAAGAAAAAAAAGTTTGAAAATTTAGTAACTTGCAGATTTTAGCAAGAATTCTAAATATTTCATTTGCCTCCGCCTTCTTCACTTCGCCTCGCACGCATTTCCCTACTTTTTGCCAGCCTTACATCGCCAAGCTCTACCTCCGCGGTAACTACCTATTTCTCATCAACTGTACCTTATGTGTTATTCCTTATCTACTATTGGCCCAATTTGTAGTCAACTTATTTCTACTTCTTCCCCTCCTTACACATCTTTTCCTTCCATTTCTCCTCCTTTCTCCTCTTCATCTATATCTTATCCAATACCCTACTTATCTCCCGTTCCATGCAGTTCTTCTCAACAATCTAATACATCTCCCTTCCCTCCTCGTCACTTCTTCTCACTTCATTCCCTTGTACTATTTTTTCTGAAATCCTTTTCTTTCTCGTCTTCCATCTATCCATCTCTCCCTATGTCTCCCTGCTCTCATCAACACTCCTTCACCAGCCTACTCTCTCCAAACAATATAATTTTGTGTACAAAAGTATACTTTTGTCCTTATTCACGTCCTCACTTTCCTTCCACCACAAGACCTCTACTCTATACAGCAGCACACTCATCACAACAACTCGAACAGCTTCCTTTTTTCAAAGTTAGGTGCGAACAACCTCTAACCCAATCCTCTCAACTGTCTCATTACAACATTCTTCCTCCTTACTTTCTCTTTTATATGATTCTTTACTTTTGCATTCCTCCGAAATGAGCAACCTAGGTAAACAAACTATTTCAAAACCGCATTGCCATCCCCTTTACTCTTCCGATTCTCCCCTTACCCCTTTCACTCCCTCTACTGAACACTATAACCTTAGACTTTCTTTCATTCAACTTTAACTGACTCTTATCTAGGTATCTCCTCAACCTCTTCATCATCTCCTTCAAGGCCTTCTCACTTTTCGCCAGCAACACTCTGTCATCTGTATACGCGGATGACGAAATTCTAAACTCTCCTACCCTCAGTCTTCCAACCACTTTTTCTCTAGCTTCCTCTCCATGCCAGGTAATAATATCGCTAAAGGCGTCAGGCTAAGCGGACACCCCTACCTCTTCCCCCTCTCTATCCAGAAACTCTCTGAAAACCTGTCTCTTCCTCTCATCATATCTGTTGCCTCTCCATCTACCTCCCTCGTCGCCTTGACCAGCCTCCTCTCTACACTCCTCTCTTATATCGCCTCTCACAACTCTCTATATCCACTGATGGAAGTGTGACACGCTCTGAGTCCTACCTGCGTCTCCAGAAGGATATCTTCTGCCTTCCTATTTTCCCTTTCTGATACAATTTACTACCTCTTTCAACCTACCTCGAACCGCTAGTGTACCAAATAGCTATGCTTCGTTCTGCACCCCGTCAAATCCTGCCGCCTTCGACCTCCCTAACTTTCTGATTTGTATCTCTATCCCGCTTTCTCTCTCGTTTTCCTACTCCTCTCATCTTTCTTTCGTTAATCTGAGTCCTAAAGTGATTCTTTGAAAAACTCTCTCCACTCCTCATCCCCTAGTTCCTCACTTTTCCTCTTCTCTAGGCTTTCTGAACCTATTTATTATCTTCCTCACGTTCAACCCTGTCTTGACTTCATTCAACTCCTCTCCCAGATCTTTCTCTCTCTCTTGCTCTTTTCTTTTACGTATCAACCCAAACTCCCTCCTCGTCACTACGTACTCCTTCCTCTTAACGATTATCTTATTCCACTTATTGCATTTCCTTCTAAGCTTTCTATTCATCTTTTTACATTCCTTATTGCACCATGGTTTCACCTTTCTTTTCTTGCATCTCTAAATAGTTTATTGCACGAAAACCCTTTCACTTCCTCTTGCAGATCTCCCTATATTTCTTCCGCTGACTCGTCTTCGAAACCTACTTTTCCCTACTCCTCCTTGCCTTTCGTCGCCCTCCCTTCTCATTCGAAGGATCAATGGCTGATGTTGATCCTATCTCCCCATCTACTGCAAATCTCTCCGTGTTGTCTCAACCTTGCATATTCCTGACCACATGATTCATCACCAATACCTCCACCTTACGTACGTGTATCCATGGTGGTAACAGTACCACAATTCACTCGTCTCTCTCAATCATAACTTCTTCCACACTTTGTTTCATCCTCCCTATGTTATCTCTATCGTACACGGTCAAAACACTCTACTAAAGCCCCCTTGATAGCATTGGTTCTATTCTATCCCATTCCTTGCTCTCTAGCTGTGTTTATACTAGTCGTAATACATCAAATCCATGTATGCAAGAGTCACCATCTTTTCTTACTCCTGCTACATTCCAGAAGAGCAGCTTTACTATTCCTCTGCCCTGCTTTTCAACCATCATCCCACTTGTTACGAAACAAGTCCTTCTGCACTTTTCTCAATTTTTTCTCCTCATGCCATACTCACATTCTCTCCGCTACTTTTACTTTCTTATATCCTTCCTTCGTTGCTCTCTATTCTTTCCGCTCCTTTATAGCCCTGTCATTCAGGATCCTCTGAATTTCCTCCTCTTTCCGGTCAAGATCATGATCATTCAAATCCCGCTCATCCACTATCCTGTTTTTACTTTGCACTGCTCTCTATTCTTGTTTAAATTGCTCTTATCCTTTCCCTCGCCACTAATTCCTCCTTCTCGTTTCCACGAGCTCACATTTTTTCTTCAACCATATTCTCTAACCTCTCCTGTATAATGTTTTCTCCTCCCTTCATCCTCCACCTTGCCCCTTCCTCCCATACCTAACCTACCCTCGTCTTACTTTGGTCTTTTCTCCATCCTTTCCTTCTACACCCTGACCTCCTCTCCCATCTGTTTTATTTTATCTTCTTTTTCTTCCCTCACTAACACCGTCACTCATCCAATCCTTCTAATTTTTCCCTCATATCTTCCATATCTTCTTCCCATTTCTTACTTCAGCCCTTAAGTCCTCCCTCATACCTTCCACCTGCTCTTTGGTCCTCATTAGTTCTTGCTTCAGTGCCCTGGTTCCTGATAGTTACAACCCAAGCGTATACTTCTTCAGCTCTCTTCCATTTTTGTAGGTGACCTATACGTTCTATTGCTTTTCTTGAATGGTATTACTGCCATGCTTTTTCCTGGTCTTTCTTGGCTCTTTTTATTCCTGTTCTGAAGCAAGAGATCTTTTTCCTCACTTACGCTAGACACTGGGTCTCAGTCATTGTCGACATGAACTACAAATTGTATTGTAGTATTGATGTATTTGCTATTATTTTATTTCAATTATCGGTATTGGTTTGAGGAAGTTTCATAAAAAAAATAGTCGATTAGGCAGCGAAGAAATACCTCTCATAGAGTTTTTTTTTACGATTACGAGATGCAGAGTTCTATTGAGTACCTGAATGCGAAGGCTGAAATGCTGATGTGTATACAGTTTTTAATGCTTAATTTATATCGATTTAACAAAATAAAGACGATCTTCATGGATATAATGCGAGAAATTGATCCAAAATGACGCATTCCGTTTATAGCTGGGCATCAATATTGCTAATTAGTGTTTTTTCGGAGTAGCTGGTCATTTTATAAGCAACGATTGGAAACTGCATTTCCCGTCGATCTTTTCCCTTCCTGCCAATGGCAAATATTTAAACCAAGAGTTCGCAAAAATTTCCCATAAAGCTGTTACATCTTACGATTTGTCGGAGAAAAACTCGGGCAACACATTGGATAATTCTGCTGCGAATACGACCTTCATGAAAGAATCGGCCTATTGGATCTCGAATTTTGATGCTGAAAGTGGACACCTTAGTTGTTATGTACATATTTTAAATCTGAGCATACAAGATATGTTAGGCGTTTTAAGATTGGATAAAATTCATATCGAGGAAAATGGGGACGATTCCGATGGCATTATGCAGAGATGGTGTTTATTCTGTTCAAACTGAAAAAATCTTCCGAGAATACCAAAGAGATCGGAACAATGACAGATTGAGCTAACAATTGCTTGTAGAATGATTGGTATGCTGATGCTGACGTCGAATTTCGATATGTCAATAAGACGGAATTTCATCAACTCTTTTCTGCTACCACAATCCGGAACTGAAAAGGTATCCTATTCCTGACTCTGAGTGGTTGCTGTCAACAAGGGTTTCGGAATATCCTTGTCGCTTTAAGCTTCTGACTGATGCTCTTAGCGGCGAGAAGTTCGTCACCCTAATATTCATATATATTTATTGGATTTATTATAATTATGAATAAAATAGAAGAATGAGTAACTGTTCCAACAAATGCGGCTGATTCAAGAACATCAGACGAATATTGACAGCTACAAGAGACAAGGGATAAAACATCATCCAAAGAGGAACTGGGATTCTTGATCCAAGGCACTAGCTTGAAATGTTTCACGAAAGATCTTGGGGAAAAGGAATGGTTGCTGCCTTCTTGCTGATGCTCCAGAATACATACCGAACTTTGTACTGCAAGAGAGAAGAATGATTAGCCTTACGAACTTAAATACTTCCATGACCTTATTCTTTGTACACTAGCTTTATATGCTTTGAATGATATTTTTTAATACTCAAATTGTTTTCGACCACTTGTAAAATTTGTGATTTATAGATGGCTAGGATATAGGATGTAGGATATAGGAAACTCAAGACGAAGAGGTTGATGTAGATGCTATTACAGTTGAAGATTTGGGAACACCAATAGAGGCTAGCGAAATGAATGTGTTTACCGAATTGAGGAATGAAAACAAGAGAAAGCCAAAACCTAAAGATTCAAAATTCCCTCACCGAGCAAAGAGGAAAGAAATTGATCTCTACCTGCCTCAGGAATTTGCTGATGAAGCCCAAAATGTGCTAAGATGGTGGCATCAGAACGGGATGTTCTTTCCTACGCTGTCTTTAATGGCACGTGATTCACTGTGCATACATAGGAATGAACTTGAGAATGACTCACAAATTTTTGGTTAAAAAAAATAATGATGAGTAATTTTTTATGTAAACTCGTGCAATAGTTGTACCTTGGCGCTCAACTTTCAGAGGGTACTAGATGGATAAAACTTATTCTAGTTTGCTTGTCATGTATGCGTTGCCTAAAAATGAATATCCAGTTTTAATACTCATTGAACTAATGAAGCAATGATTTCATAACAATGGAATATTGATTTTCAAATTCCAAACTCCCTGCTTGGTCGGAGCATTGTAGTTCAAAGTCATGAGTAATTTTTAATAGCGCTCGTGCCAGTCGTATCGACAATTTCCAAAGGTATAATATAAGCGATTTGTACAAAGCTCTGAGAATTACAAATTTCTGAACAGAACTTGACTGTTCAAACTATATCTCATCTTTGGTAGAACCTCATCATATTGATCGATCTATTTCAAACAGGGATCCAAAATGAAACATCCCAATGCTTAGCTGTTTTTGTAACCATTTTTTTCTTAGCCAAGACTAATAAGCGTATTCAATAACGGTAAATCTTTCTTTTTGTTTCAGGGATATTGTCTTACACCGAGTATTTGTTCCTACTGTCTATTCTAACAAGTGAGTAGTCCAGAAAAGTTGTACAATTTTTGAATTAAAATTAGGGAGGCAATGAAATTGATGTATAAGTTCATACGATGCATGTACTGTGTGCACGCGTCCTCTAAACCAAGTTTCACCTAAAAGAGAAGGCTTGAGTTTGTATCTAAGGAATAATGTTTTGGCGGTGCCTCCTGAGTATTTTTACTAAATACAAAAAGAAGGTTAGGCCCTTCCTTAAATACACTTGATATTTTTTGTTTTTTGATCATTTTTTGTAATTTGTCTCAGAAGAAAAAATAAGAAGTAAAGTTTCCTCTACTTCAAGTCTTTAATTTTGCGTCCGAAGAAAGTTCGTATGTGATTGCTATTGACTGGCTTTTTCACTTGCTCCAGATTTTGGAAAAAGTGTAACAGACATCAGTTTATAAAATTCTGCGTTTCTGGTAAATACGAACGTTGTTCTCAAAAATGCAATTAGGGAGCTCACAAATTTCCTCACCATCCCGAAAGATAAGAATGTTCTCGTTCAAATGGATCAGAAGTTATAGCGGCTCGAGTTAAATTTACAGTAAAAAAATTGTATATCTAGTTGCTTTCGCATACTATCTTGTCCCCTGTACATCGTACGTGAAAGCTTAATCAAAATCATAATTTAAAGTAGAATAAATTTTGCTAAGAACTAAAGAAGATAATCGATTCTAGCTCCGACAGACCAGAAGTTATACCAGTTTAGGAAGAAATTTTTGCTGACTATGTATTAGTTAAACTAAAGAGCATGCCTAGTACAAACAGGAAATCAGGAATCAGAATAAAACCACTAGTCGATTGGAATGATACTGATAAAAGGTTACCAGCTGCAAGCGAGGAAGGGTGAATGGTAGCGTACCCAGAGGCAGACCGAAGAGGGAATGGATAGAATGTGTTAACGAGACCCGCATGGATGTGATAAAAGAAAGAGATGTATTCCAGGATGGAGATGTTTGGAGCGCACTTGTATATAAGAAAAAAAGTGAAGCCTGAAACAAACGATGTCGGATACTGATTGGCCCGTGTAAGGATATCGCTTAGTGAATTATTTTAAAGGCTTCGCGAAACTCTTTGTACGCTGGACTTTCTTTTGCTGTGTATTGTTTTTTTATCAGGTCTTACCTCTCATGTTGCCGAAGTAGCCTCGCGTATCTCCATTCTGCTTAAGAATTCCATTGAAGCCTCTGTTTACTAAAAATGCCGCGTTCCAAGCAAAGAATTTGGTTCAAAAAATTAAGATTGAAAATGAAATTAGTTTGTTCCTGTTCGCAAAAAGACACGCAATGAATCCTAAGACAGATCTAATACCTATCCCTGACTCCATCTCATGTACATCCCTTGCTTGACAATTCCCATGTCTATTTCACTTTATAATTTTTCCATATCGCTTACACCGATAGGGATTTGGCTTGATGGTATAATAAATAATATATATATATAAGTAAAATTTTTAGAATTGACCCCCCCCCCCCTCTCTTGATCAAATCCTGGATACGCCACTGGTGGTGACATTCTACTTGTCATGCCGGTGAGAAGGAGGGGAGAGGAGAATGTTTTAACAACAGCCGGTCGAGGAAAATCCAGCGTGGGTACCCAGAAAATAAGCTGTTTCCTCGACGAATGGCAAAAAACGGATGAACGCGAAAAGCAGCGAAAGTAGACGAGAAGAGTCGATAAAAGTTAAAAGGGAACGGGAAAAGAATCTTGAGGGAGAAGAAAATGCGAAAGAATTCGAACATAGCAAAATAAAAAGGAAAACACCGCTAAGAGAGAGGGGGGAAAGAAAGTTGATGATAAAAATGATGTAAGGAATAAGGGGAGAAATGTGTGGAAGACTAGATGATTCGAGTAGGAAAGGGAATCGGTGTA
This sequence comes from Neuroterus valhalla, assembly GCA_011762715.2. Lineage (NCBI taxonomy): Eukaryota > Metazoa > Arthropoda > Insecta > Hymenoptera > Cynipidae > Neuroterus > Neuroterus valhalla. Next base: position 1,542 of record WSXT02214301.1, on the reverse strand, counting down.
AGGAGTCCCACCATTCTAAGTAAAAGGCAAGTGGAGTAGAAGAAGATGAGTAGGAAAAGAATTCCACATCATGATGTGGCGAACAACTCCGAAGAGAGTGTTTGCAAGTTTTCTGCGAACCCAGCTCCGAACGTAAACTCCGTAAGAAGTCTTGCCACGACTTTTTGACTCCGGACTGAGCATAGTTTGAGATTTTGTTTCTATGTGGTGCGAATTATTTATATCTACTCTGAATGCACTTCAAAACCTTTCACTAACTCTATTTTACACTGGAGTAAAATATGCGGAGATGAATGTAATCAATACTGAGTTGATTTTATACACGGAAAAATTATACTCTCAACTTCGGTAGCCATTTGCTCCGCAGATTTTAAACAGTGTAGAGAATCAACTGAAAGAGATGAACGTGATAAAAGTTACACAGAGAAAATTGGAAGCAATGGCGGAACAGAGTATGAAGGAGATAGTAAGTAGCAAAAAAGTAGACAAAGGTGGGATGCTTGCAGACAAAGTATGAAAATGTGCATAGGAAATCGACAGAGACAGAAATACGGATAGAATGAGAGCGAATAAAAAGGACAAGGAAGAACGCTGTGAGCAAGCATGTCGGAATAAACAGTAAAACAGGAGAGAAAGTGGTGAGAAAGCTGATTCATGAAATCGGAGCAAAAGAAAGAGTGGAAAGGGTGACGTGAATAGGAGGGATACGAGATGGAGGAAAGGTTCGTTTTGTTTTCACTTAGAAGTGGAGAAGAAGAGAATAATAAGGGGGAAAGGATAGAGGCGAATGGAGGGATGCGAATCTGGGACGAAGAAAAAGAAATTTTAGAAGTCTGTCAAACAAGGCAAGGAAGAGAGAATGACAAGGAAGAGCGAATTGAAAGTCAAGGAAATGCGGTGGTGTCAACGGAGGGCAAGCAAGTATAGAGATGAGGACGAGAGAACATGGGGGAGTGAAATTGGTTATCTTGAATGTTTTGGGATTAATTAACAAGTAATAAGATTTCTGGAAGGAGTGAGAAAATGGAACGTTATCATGATGAGTGAGACAAGGCTGGACGGTGAGAACTGGGAGGGAAAAGACAGAAATTTACCAAAACGGTATGTCTGGGAGATGCAAGAAGCGAGAAGGAAACACGCCAAAGAGGGAGGAATAGACCGCATGGTGTCAGGGGCGAGAAAAGGTTTTTTGGTGGAACAGGCATCAAAGATTGATGGTGGCACAAAGGACGGAGTAATGATAAGCAGAATGAAAGTGGAGGGAATAAGGGTATTCTTTATTCCTCTTATAAGAGTATTCCTATACAGTAAAAAAAGGGAAAGAGATGGGATGGAATGTTAGAAGGAGGTGGATGGAGGGAAACGGAGAGGAGCTGGTATGTTGATTGACCGTTTAGTTTGGACTAGAGATTCAAAAGTAAAGGAGAAACCGCGACAGACTATATCCTAGTAGAAGAAAGAATGAGGAAGCTTCCAGTAGGAATAAAAAAGCAAGGAGGAGGGCAAGAGCAGGAGGTGAATATGGGCTTCTGAGGGGGGGCG